>BPLS01000147.1:306401-334903 GCA_019656275.1 Rhododendron kiyosumense | reverse complement strand
AAAAATACTCGATCCTACTTTCTTTGAATCTTTTCCAACAAGATATATACCATTATGATCGAACACGTACTGTTTCACAAAACTTTAACATGCACGGAACATAATTAGTACTCTCACTACTTCTTCTTTTTTCAGAAGAGCACTCTGAATGCTATTTTACCAAAAATGAAAAATAAAAATAAATTGAATCTAGCTCCCACATTATGTTTGCTAGGTTACATATGTCAATTGTTGATTACCGGCCCACTTATATGTTACTATATGTTATAGGAGTATGGTTCATGCACTGTCACTTGGAGATACATTTGTCATGGGGATTGTCGGTGGTTTTTATAGTAAAGAATGGGCAAGGAGAGTTGGAGACCCTTCCACACCCGCCAGCAGACTTGCCGCGATGCTAGCTAAGTAGCTAGTGATTTGGCCATGGATATTGTGAAACAAGTACTGAAAATGTTTCAAGGTTGCAGATGGAGGATTAATTCTTTTGAAACAAGTGTACGTGTATTACGGTCGTGGTTAATCCATTTCGTTTAGACTATGAATTGCCTGGTAAAAAGTGACAGCCTAGCTAGCTAGCTGCATAAAATAAAAACATTTGCTTTAATTAATTTCTTTTTTATGGGTGGAATTCTTTTAGTTTTAGCAGTAGTACTATATTTTAAATTACGTGATAGAAGTGTGAGTACGTGTCCTGCTGAATTCTTCTTTCTAGTTGTATTTTTTGGGTGTTGAGTGATATATAAGAGATCGATCAGCTGCCCCAGATGAGGATGAAGTCCTGCTTCATGCGTAAATGTAATTACTACTGTACTATATATGGATGAAATCATTTGTCACTTTCTTAATTCTTGGATCGTTTTTATTGAAGTCATCAACTCTCTATCTTTCTTTCTAGATCTTCGACCAAATACTACTGTAAATAACAAATTAAATATAACAGTAGTAATTAAAAATCCTATAATTCTCTCTCTACGGATAGGGATGGCCGGGGATAGGTACCCTTTTGACTACTGCATGCAGTACCAACGGTGAGATTAATTTGCTCTATTCAATTTTGAATTACGTACTGATCAGGGAGGAAAATGTTGAATTAATATTGCAAGACATGCAGGTTACAAAAGGGCAATACTTAATTGGAATCAAATTCATACTCCAAGGTTGTTCGATCAGTATCCAGGGCTAGGCTCTGTTGGGGCCGAGCCTGAGTTTTTTTGGGAAAAATTACAAGAAACTTGACAACACAAAGGCATGCACGACTGCACGAGAATTAACCATCATCTATTCTACTCCTATAGAAAGGCACAACACCAATTTGTGTGAACGGATTTTTGACGTCGTGTCACAAAAGGAATTTTCAATATTGTTTTACTTAAAAATTAAAAATTCTACAAATGGCTCTTATATACAGCAACTTGTATATTAACCATTAGGGTAAAAAAAATAGTAAAAATAACTCGAACTCAACCACTCCTTCCACACCCCGGCCAAAAGAACCACCTGCTCCCATTTACAATTGCACACTCCCAAGTCCCACCCCTAGTTTTAAAAACTGTCTTCTCGTATAAAAGTAAATCACTCGAACACTATACTTTCAACATTTTAGAAAAATATGCACCAATTAAGCTCGAGTAATTTCGCTTTTTTGCCTAATTATTTTCACTGGATGGCATATTTCATTCATCCAACTTTTTTGTGGCATGCATGGTTGATCGATCGAAGTTACTATTTGATCAATTTGAAGTGGGGCTTTTGCTAACCTCAAGTGAGATGGGGTTAAAAATTTTGCTCCTATTATTCCTAACACCATATAATGACCCACAAATGAGGGGCCCTAATTCTGAGCTCTTTTTGAGTGATTTGGTGGGTGGGTTCCTGCCCAAAGCTAGCCCTACTAGTTGTTGATCTATGCCACTACTCTACTAGTCCAAACGAGGTTAATCTTGCCAAAATCAGAGGTTCAATGTATTCGCTGGCCTGAAAAATACTTGTCCTTCGATTGCTATGCAATTGGTAGCCGCACAATTATGTCTTGGGCTTGCGCTAGTGTGGAGAATTTTAACCATAGCGTAAAGAAAGAATATTTGAAAGCAAAATTCTTGACCGGTAATTGGTTTCTTGCCACATTATTCTTACCATGGAAAAACAAACAAGTCCATTTCACATCATTGCAGTGGCGGAGCTAGGATTTTTGATAAGTAGGATCAAAAATTTGAACTATGTATGATTTACTTTTTTTAGTTGCTAATTGAAAGAAGTTCTTCGTTTTTAATGATTTTAAAAATATCTTTTTCCATATACACAACCAAATTATCAAGAAGAGAAATACCTGCAGACGATCAAGAATCTCCAATAAGGTAGAAGCGAAGGAAACCTAATTTTTTCTGAGGAACAAATGAAACCGACGTTTGGGGATTTTGTGGATGGTGATTCTATTTTGACCTCTCTTATCCCTAAGTACAAAACCCTTATGTTGATTGGGGCAAAAATAAATTTTAAAGTGGGGTCAAATGAGTATAAAAATTATACTTATCTCTTAGAAAGTTTGGGAGACGTACAGTGAGGTCAGCTGCCTCCCCTTGTCTCTCACTGCCTCCTGTTTACACCATATTTTAGCAAGATGGTCATTACTAATCGACTGGGCTAAATAATGACACGCGGCAACGGTTAATGAATTAGCTTGATTACCACTCGATAACGACAAAGTGCCAAATGGACTGATGACCAGTCAAGAACGTGCATCATAAGCACAAGTGAAACAAACACATCTTGATCGTGGAAGGAGGCAGTTGAAGATGAAGCACGTGAAGGGATTTTCTTTGAAAATAAACTGCCATGTAGATCGTGGAGCAAGATGAGGAAATACAAATGCAGTAACCGTCCAATTCAAATCAGAGGAGGGAATTCCATCTGGTTTGAATTTTAAGTCTATAAATACAAAGACTGAAGACATTTAGAAACACCCACTCAATCGCCCAAAGGCTTCTACTTTTTATCTGTACTTTACTTTTCTCGCTCTAAGAGTAGCTTGTAACGTAATCGTCTAATCGATTGTGTTCTCACTGTCGCCTGACTTCTACTTTGAAGAATAATAAAGTCCATTTTGTTGTTGTTCTTTCATTTCCATTCACTTCATCAAGTTTGCTTCCAGAGAAGTTCTGAAACACGGCAAAGAACCAAACTCTACCACCACAAACACCCACATTCCAGCACTTCAAACATCTCCCAGTCGATCATCGACAGTACAAAAAATAGACAAACACCTCCCCCCCTACATCATTGGTTAAACATACCATTTTGTGTCTTACGACTACGTAACTAAGCTAAACTGGAACAATCAAATCGTACTGGCTCGATAATTTTTTTTTTGATAACCAAGGAATAACGCCCTACATATGTATTAAAATAATAGCAAAATTGAGATTGGCTCTATTAGAGCTCGTTTAAAATCGGCTTGAATGATAAAGAGTCAAAGTTTGGACACATTTTACTTATTAAACGAGTTAGATTGCCAAAACATGGTCGAATAACGCATTACTGCGGCTCGACTTGGATAACAAGAATTTTGTGTTGCTTAGGGAAAGAAAGGCTTGGCTCACCTTACTTGAGCCTCTTTTTTTTTTTTTGAATAAAAAAGGAAATACCGTTAAGACCAAACAGTCAAAGAAGAAAATCAGACACCAATGCAAAGGAGATGGTTAATTTGCGGATGTTGAAAACTGTACTGATACTGCAGCATCATTCTGGGTACAGGCAATTGGAATACCACTTAATTAACTTCCTGGGATTGTGTCTACTGGTGAGTAGTAAACTGCTGTGATAAAAAGTATTAAGTGTAAGCTGATGATTAACTAATGCACCACAATTTTTTGGTTCTGTCTTTATTCAATTTTTTTTTTTTTTTGCATTTGTTAGTTTTATGCCAAACTTTTATGTGATATGGGTGAGTAAGGTTGAAAGGAACCGAAAAAGTAAAAAATTATGACTTTTACACAAATATACTGGGAAATATCCAAGAAAAGGTCAAAAAATTGACTTTTCTAGTTTTTATATGGATATTTTCCAAAAATACTTGTGTAAAAGTCATACTCCCTCCGTCCCAGTTTGTTTGTCCAATTTCGACATACGTGCCTTTTAAAAAATTGTCTATATCTCACAATCTATAATGTTTTACTTAATTTCGAAAACATCATATTTTAGATCTAATTAAGATCTATTAAACAAGATCCATATTGCATATAAAAAACATAATAAATTGAAACATATAGACAATTTTGTAAGAGGTCCCAAATAGTGAAAAGGGACAAAAAAACCGGGACGGAGGGAGTAATTTTTTACTTTTCTGATTCCTATCGTCTTTACTCACCTATATCACATAAAATTTTGTCGTAAATGCAAAAAAAAAAATTAAATAAAGACAAAACCCAAAAATTATTTTGTATAAGTTAATTACTAGCGTAAACATCGAGTCTCAAAAAATAAGCATAAGCAACAATACCAAGAAACAGATCAACCAAATTAGCGACTACCTGCAACATTAGTTTCAAAATCAGGAAATTTAGAACTACAGAAAGACATGCACTCATAGTCATCGATCCATGGCAATCAAAACAGAGGAGCTTTGAAAGTTGGGTGGCTTCCAAGGACGCTGGAATTCACATGTTTGTTTGTTTGTTTCCTTTTTTTAATTTTTTTTAATTTTTTATACAATGGTTGTTTTTAACGCCATCTCACATGAGATAAGTCCCGGATATGCATATGGTTCCATTTCATGCGAGATGAGCATTACAAATAACCGTGAATTAGAAAAAAATTCCTCCTTCCAACAAAATTTACTTCTCAGAAGTTTTTATTTTAAGAATAAGTTTCAAACATGGTCCATCTAACCAAATTCATAAAATAGTCTAACACTCTAATGCTCCAATTTTCGGAAACGTTAATTAAATCAATTTAACTGATTTATTAGGGTCGTTACAAACACAACAAATGCTACCAAATTTGTTTAATTCCATTATTTGTATTCAGGGATAACATCAGAGTTAATAAAAATGTATAATCATACAAATTTCCAACTCAAATTCAATTTTCTGAACGTCCACTCACTCAAAAGTGACACCCCTATCGCACTTGTTTCTTTAACTAACCTAGAAAAATAGAAAAGTAAAATAGTTCCAAGATGACAAATAACCAAGTAAGGAGTAGAGTTTGAAACTCTATCTACCCAAAAGGCTCCAACAAAAACCTACAATTTTCAATTCCAGACACATCATGAAACTCCAAATCATCTAAACCAACAACTCAAGTTGTATTAAACAACAATTTTGTTTTCTAACTTAGTAGTTAAAAAAAAAAAAAGAATCTGACGCAAAGAATTACTTATAGCCACGAAGAATTACTCATAGCCGTAATAAATTACTCTTGGCTGCGGATAATTACTTCTAGCCGCAAAGAATTACTCATGGACGCTAAAAATTACACTTGGCCACAAAGAATGACTTATGGTCTGGCATTCTTTGTGGCCAAAAGTAAATATTTGTGGCTAAGAGTAATTATTCACAGCCAAAATTAATTCTTTATGGCCAGTAGTAATTCTTTGTGACAAAGAGTAATTATACGCGACTAAGAGTAATTCTTCACAACAAGAAGTAATTCTTTGTGAACTTTTAATCTCAGCCATTGGAGTGTCTTTTTTGTGTTCCCGGACACATTCTGATTACATTGAGCGGCTCAGATCATCAAAATTCGATCGGAAACTTGGGGTTTTTTTTTAAGTGTCCTCGGAACCGCCCCGTGTATATATCAGAACGTGATTTTAAGGGTGCTTACTAGAAATTAGCAAAAAAAATGACCGGGAATGGCTTTATCCGAACAGTTTTTTATTGAACTTTATTGAACAGTTCAATAAAAAATTGCTCAAATTAAGCCCTTCCCAGTTAGTTTTTTTGCTAGTTTCTAGCAGACACCCTTAAAATCACATTCTGAACACATTGAGCAGCTCAGATCATTAAAATTTGATCAGGAACTATGAAATTAAGATTTGAGGGTTTTTTTAAATGTCTCTGGAACCGCCCTATATATATATTCTTCAAATTAACGTGTGTGAGAGAGAAAGTAGTTTTGGATTCAAAATTGGAATTCGTTCTGGAATTAACGTGTGAGGGAGACAAAGACAACCCTAAATCACTGTAATCGTTTTTTACTGATAACTGTTAGGAAAATAAAAAATTTGAAAATAAGCAATCATAATGAGATTGGGAAACATCAATTTTTCCTTTTTCCAAATATTTTTCTAGTCTTACTATCCGTAAATCTCAGACATAAAAAAAAAAGTACAAATTCGATGGCCCAAAATATAAAAAATTCAAAAACCGTTGTTCCAAATTATAAAGATTTGAATTTAATTCTCCTATCGCTTGACAACAAAAAGAAAATTGTTAATGTGTGTGAAGTGAAATGGAAAGAGGAACTAAAATATATATGCAAAATGGAGTTTTAGAGTTGGGTTGGAGATGCTCATGAAATTGTCTTTGAACTGTATTATCAGCAGCAGTAACACTAACACAAACCAAAACCATTTTGATCCAAAGAAATAGGGGATCTCACAGTTTTGTGTTCTTGCTATTTTGGGAAATGAACTAGTACCAGCTTCAAGAGTATTAGTATCACTGAAGTGGAGTACAACTTTGAGACTAGTCAGTACCGGACGAATTTTTTTCTAAGCTACACAAGTACAACTAACAAGCCAGACAAGCTTTTAACTTCACACAAATGGAAAGGACAAATAAGAGGTACTACGTAACATATACTAGTACATCTAACAGCCCCAAGAGTACTAAACAAGAGGCAGGTACAACCAACTCCCTGTCTCAAGGTAACATATAGTCTGATCAGTCTCAGGTAGATACGATACACACACCAGTGACCGACCCTTGATGTATAAATATGTACTTACTCCTTCTCTGTTTTTGATAAGAGTGCAAACCAATCTTTTATCCTATCCCACCAGAGAAAGGAAAAATATGCTGTTCATTCCCTCCCTTTGCAATGCCTCTTGCTCAAATGAGTATTCCGCCATTTTCTCTGTGGACCTATTTAGTTGGTTTTCGCTAACTTTTCAAGTTCCATTTGAAAAATTGGTTGAAATACTCATATGGGTAAGATGCTTTGCATGGGTAGGTTACTTACATCTTCTGCATTATTGAAACAGAGGTAAGTTCAACTACTACTGCTACTAATTTGAGTACGTACCATATGGTAACATTCTAATAGTCCTTTTTGTCTGATGTCCAATCTTCTATGTTTTCACCTAAGCAAAAAGAGCCCCTACCAATTGGGAAGTTGGACAAGATGTGCTTAGATCGGCTCAGCAACACAGGATTGGAGGTGAATGTGATCCCTTGGGACTTGTGAATCTATTCACTTGATGAAAGAAATGATAAAATACACATTCTATGTACACAGACTTCTAGTTCTCTTCCGGTCAAGAAACTGAAATTTTTCTAAGGTTCAATGGTCGAAATCATTTGTGAATTTAGTGAAACAATGGTAACCCATGGCAAGCAACCACTATACAAAGATAATACATTAGAGAATATGCCATGGAGTACAGAGGGTTATGGGGCATTATTATTGTGCTGCAACAAAACATTGATACTCTCAATCAAGATTGAAAAGGACCATACCTCAAAGTGAATGTGGTCCACACCACAGATCTAAGTTTCTGTACCATTTTGGCGGTTGGTTCTGAATATGTTCAACAACTCATAACTATGAAGCGAAGGGAGTTCATGCAGCTATAAATGAGGAACAAAGCCAATGCTCTTATATTATCTTTTATTCATCCATTTTCATTCTTACTTTCAGGTCATAATTGAAGAGACAAGCAGTAAAACGATATTGAATCTTTCATAACCTAGAATTTTCGCCAATTTAAATCATAGACACAGTTAGTTTAACTAGTAAATTTGAAGGATGGAAAGTTTCTTATGCTTCTGAGTGATTAATCTTTTTTCTAAATACGCACCAGCAGCACAGCAGCTAACTGGAGAAGGTAATGCCAGAAAAATAGTAAGTTACCCGGCAAATGGGCAATGCAAATGCAGGGGATCATCAATCTTCAGTTTTTTAAGGAGAATAATCAACTCAAACTGCCCACGGGGCTTTGTTCCAGTGGCATTGGAGGGGGGCCTAAGTGCTCAGGTGAGAGGTCTCATGTTCGAGTGGATGGAGCTACAATCGGCCAGTGTTATAATCTAACAACTAACCACGAACGCTACTTATGGCACACACACACACACACAAAAAACCTCAAACCAGAAAGGTCCTAACCAAATTTTAAAATCCATATAATAATCATAGTTAAACTTGAAAATTAGATTTTACTATGTTAACAGCACCCCAAACAAGCAGAGAGTCCCTAAAGAGAAAGAAGCATGCAGCAGCTTGGGCAGCCAATGTCGATATATCAATGTGGATGCTCTCTTGAAGTATGTATTCCCCGTTAGGCTGACCTCCTCTATGTTTTCTAGCTACTAGTATATGCACAAGATTCATTCATTCATTTATCCCCAATTTCAAGGAGAACAAAACTGTAGCACACAATATTTGTTTTTCAACCTTCTTCTTAAACGGCCGAATTGGTCAGTGGACTGGTGGAATACTGTGAAAATTATTATTATTTTCATTTTCCCGCTAAATGTCCGAATTGCTACATGAACTTGTTTTCCGGTAGCTCTGCGTTAGTAGGTATCAGGTTTATTGGGTGCATTACCAAAAGTTATATTATAATTACAGAGTGGAGTTGTGCAAAAATCATTTCTCCATTTTCCCGCTAAACGGCCAAGTTGATATATACATGAACTTGTTTTCCAATAGCTCGATCTGCATCAGTAGGTACGTATCAGGTTTATTGGGATCATTACAAATAATTTTCTTCCTTTCTGCTTTATTTCTAGTTTAACACAGATGACATTGATCGACAACAGTACTCAGCTGTGAAACGTATATATTAATAATAACCAATTAAGTTATACATGCAGTTGGGGTTTTCCAACATAGGCCCAGCAGTGATTCATCCACATTTATCCAATCTAATTTGAAAACTACAAAATTTGTAATCTCAGGATCACTGCATTAATTTACTCAAATGGTTGGCCAATTGGAATCATACTAGCTACTATATTAAGATTGGAGAGCTGAAATAATTAAGAAGTTAGCACAAAATCTTAGTGATGTACATTGACCTAATTAAACTAAACCACACTCGGTTTCACCCTAATGCGGTGGGAGAGGGAAGGGTTTTCGCTTGATAGGTGTTTTCCTTCCTTCCAAATTTCTTGCTTTCAATAAGGGCAAAGTCTACTTTCACCCCTATGGTTATCGCCATGTGCGAATACTCTCCTCATGGTTTAAAACTGACTACATAATCTACCTGTGGTTTTGAAAATATGCGGATAGACTCACTGCCGTCATGTTTTCCATCCATATTAACGGAGGTGTATCTCACACGCCTCTAGAATGTAATCTGAATTGTTCATAATGTATTAAATAAAGAATAAAGTATTTCTGTAAAAAAATCATATTGATCATGCATCAATAACTCGGTGATCTAATTTTTAGTAAATTCAAATTTGAAATTTTAATTTCATAACAAAATCAATTCGACCATGAGCTTTTCATTTTTTGATTGACTTGAATTTTGGCATAGATGTAGTACTCGTCAAAATTTACAATATCAATGGTTTAGATTCTATTTTTGGTATAAGGGATAGTGTGATTAGATTTAAAAAAGAATAAGAATCAAGAGACATGATGAAAGTATATCAGTCTTTTAATGTTGTGTCCGTTAATATGAATAAAAAACATGAGTCTATCTGAACATTTTTAAAATCACAGGTAGGTTATGGTGGTCAGTTTTGAACCATGAGGGGAGTATCCGCACATAACGATATCTACAGGAGGTCAAAGTGGACTTTGCCCTTTCAATAACGCCTCCAGTCCAGTTAGGGTCTTTTCTCTGGATCTCGAGTTTCTTTGTATATTTCCTTCTTTTTCCTTTCTCTCAATTTGTGATTTTCTTTTAATTCATAGAGTGACACATGTAGCGCACACACTTTGGCAATTTTGGGGTTTGCAAGATTCTGGCATTTGTACTTAAAAAGTTAGACCTCTTGATTAGTTATTGGATCTCTATGAAATGATAATCTGCTATACTCTTTTCTAATGAAAGTTTCTTAATTCTAATCATGTTAGGGGATTAAAAAAAAAACTAAGCCACACCATTTGGGTTTTCTGATTAGACAGTGAGTTTGGTGGCAGATCATGGATGCAGCGGCACGGCAGCAACCAAGACACCATTCACTATAGTCGAGATGTGGGGTGTTTGAGGCTGGCTCGGAGCGTTTTTGGGATTAGCAATATATGGCAGTTTCACAACGGTCTGTGCGACAATAGCGGCGTTTCATATCCTGATCGACTTGTTTGGGCAGGGTTTTAACCAAATATGGAGACAGGCGGCATTTCAGGTTTGGGGGTGTTTTTTAGTAAAAAGATGCTTGCTTTTTTCTGGGTTGATGTGGATTCTCACCAAATTAATCAGTCTGATTAGAATACTTACAAATTCAAATAAACATTCTAGAAGAAATAATATCCGATCGAAGATACTGAGAGTCTTTATATGACTATATGCCAAAAGGGTAGGATCCTGTTTATTTGGTGGAGACAGAATTGATTTTAGTTTATGGTCAACTCTGATGTTTAGAGTAATATACGGGAGTGGGACCATGCTAGCTTAACCATCACCGTTTACGTCTATTCATGTCATGACTACCACTCTCTCTCTCTCTCTCCATTAACTAGCGGGCAGGTGCATATGTATCTACCAGTACCAGCTCGATCAAAGATTGAACAACTTTGAGAGTATGAAATCACGAGTTCAACTAACCATATTTTCCCACCAAAATTATCAGTTGTAAAGTCTCCCCCTGCAGGCCCGGGCCATGCATCCTAAAGATTCACACCTATATTATTTTCTTGACTCTTCTTTCTTCTTTTTTCTGTAGCCTTGTAGCCACTCTTGTCTTAATTACGTACTAGCAGCTTTTACATGAAAAAACCACATGCAAATGAGAGATTTCTGTAAGAGATTAAATTCTTTACACGATCGGTATAAATATTTATTTCCTCCAAATCAATTATATATATTATGCCACGTCGTCATGTTTTATCAATTGAGATTACTGTTTTGCAACGTGACGCAATATAATTGATTTGGAGAAAATAAATGTTTACATCGGCGGTGTAAAGAATTTATTCACTTTCCTTAATTTATTATTTTTGTAATAATATTTCAATAGTTGACCGCTTTTACGTATCTTGGATAGAGATTTGTGATCGCTAGAGCGTTGGCCATGTTTCATCATATACATAGATATAAGGTATGTCGTATTCATCTTTAGGGTATTATTTTTCTTCTTTGCTCATTTTTCTGTAGCCTTGTAGCCACTCTTGTCTTAATTACGGAGTAGTATTTACTAGCTTTTACATAAAAACCACTTGCAAATGAGAGATTAATTTTGTAATAATATTTCAATCATTGACTGGTTTTTCTCTGAATAGAGCTAGATTTGTGATCGCTAGAGCATTGGCTAGGTTTCATCATATATAAGGGTATGTCGAGAAGACGGATGCCCCCGCTCCTTACTTAAAGTAACTCAGCAAAAGCTTCAAGTGTTGGGTTTGACCTCCCGGTATTCATCTTTAGGGTATGGCTGGGAAACGTACATAGGGCATGTTTTAAGTTGCGTATGGATTGAAATATTCGTTAATTAATGAGTTCGAGGACGTACATAGCTAGTTCTTGTGTTTATCCTTGAATGCCGGCCGGTCTTGTGTTCTATCCCAACCTAGTCTGATTAGGTTCTGCATGTTATCACAGAGTTGTCCTTTCTGCTTACTACAAGATAGTACAAGGAGAAAGGGTTGGTGGGCCGCCTAAGTCTTTCATGGACAAAACTGTTCGTTATTTGCAGCAGGTGAAAATAAATGATCAGTATTAATTAATTGCCAGTAAATAAGATAAAGACAGTCAATAGAAGAAAAGTCAAATAGTAGTATATTTTACATAGAAAGAAAGAAATATTTATCTTAAAATCAGAAAATTAAACAACAGAAGAGATCGATGGATTTTATCCAAATAGATTTCATTCATTTGGTTACAGTTCCGGGCGCCACCTCAGTCGTTAAGGACTTCAAACTTCGAAGGGGTTCGGATATCCAAGACTCCGAGAAGGGACAAGCAAATAGGGAAGTTGGAATTAATTATCGAAGCTATAACATTTAATCAAAGGTACGGTGTTCTTTCAGCTTAATCCATCTAGACATTTTAATTTGCTAACTCCTTTTCAGTCGTTAGGTGCTCATTAGAAGATTTCAGAACTGATGAAGTCGGCCTCGGCATGGCGACGAGAATTGCCTTACGCCAACTGCACACGAAGTGCGGAGCTCTTAACGTACACGCACTCTTGAGGATGACCCCTCTAGCTTTGAAAGGAACGCTTCTGACCCAGCTCGGTTACTGAGACAAGCATGCGACAGACCTTGCAGCTGCTCCAAACACCGCACTGTAGGGTCTATTAATAGCTGTTGAAAGGGCGCTAGACACGTAAGGATGGCACAATGCAGCACAATCCCCACGCATGCCCCCTTAGCACGACGGGAGGAGACTCTCCACCTCCTTCTGACCCTCCTTGATAACCCTGCTGCTATATTTTCTCAAGACCTTGTTACAAACATGTGTGAAAGATTGAGTTTCATATCGGAAAAATAAAAAAGGATTTGATCTTAATATATAATTGGATGACTCGCCACTTATAAGACTTAGTCTTTTACAGATAGTCTTTCGATGTATATTGGGTTCATGTGATATGGTCTGATCTACGTGGATACTCCCCAACAGATTGGGTCTACGAGCACACGGGAGGACATGATCCGGCCAACAACACCAGTGGGATTGTCTCTCTAGGGTTTTCTCTTTTGTAGTCAACAGGCCAATAAACAAAGTCTCCATATTCTAAGCAGGAATATCTCAATGATTTTTTTTTTTTTTAGGGTTAATTGATAGAAGAATGATTTTTTACATTAGATATGAAATACAGAATACAAATTCAGAACACTATATTAATTGTGATAATCTATTAGACAACCAAACCCAACAAGCAACTCAACTAATACAAGAAATAAACTCATTATAAGGGAAAAACAAAGAAAGAAACAACAAGCCCTCTAAGGGAAGAACACACATACGCAGGTGGGGAGACTCGAACTCCTAACCTCTTAATGAGACGCAAGAGTTCTGGGCAACTGAGTTAGTCTCAGTTGGTTATCTCAATGATTAAACCCCAACAAAAATGGGATACCCAAACAAAAATGTGAATTTTCAATGGAGCGTTTGTGGGGATTGTGAAATCTGTTTAAATGTTCACTTGACAGGAGTCTTCATGGCCTCTTCACAAAAACCAAAGTTCAAGTTGCATTATTGCATATATGTCCCCTTCAAAAAATTAATAGAATTGCATACATGGCTATCGCTACCTTTTGCTATAATTCTCATGAAAATGAGATATTAAGAGATTAAAAGAGAATAAAAATAATCCTGCCAAAATCGAATGCATGTATTATGATGGTCCCCTCAATTGAGGTGAATAAGGCCCTGTTCCATAACGTATATAAGTACTTATTTTTTGTCTAATAATAAGGCATGTTCAACAAACTCTGGCTTTCTTGTTTTTTTTAAAACAAAGACCAAAATAAGTACTTATGATACCTAAAGTACCCTCTCTCATCATCTGCAACTATTTTCGAATACTTATTTGGATTTTGTGGAATAACCCTTTTTATTACTCTTTGAGAAGTTTTAAAACAAGTACTTACTAATATAAGAAGGTTTTTGGAACCCACCCTAAAACTGTTATAATGATGACCAGCCAAGGACAAAAGACCGATGAATGTTACAATTATGGCAAATCGATAACCCCCTAAGGATTTACCAAGTGGGTATGAGGTCGCATGTTCAAATTTTACGAAAATTAAACATTTTTAATCTTTGGCCACTGGAGAGTTTGTTTGGTTCTTAGCTTCACAGCTCTGAAATTAGTCAAGATGCGTGCAAATTGGTCTGAACATCGATCCAATTATAAAAAATAATAATAATTGAGGCCGATAATGTTACACGTTTCTTTAGAGATGATGCTATAAGTCATGGAAACAATTCCTCCGTAAGATTTAAATGCCAAATTAACATCACATTCTAAATTTGAATTTCGATCGATACTTGTTCGATCATTAACTGCACAATTAATCAACAGCTGTGATCTTCAATGTGGTACTGAAATTCTCTCTTCCGTCCTGGGGCTGATCTTCGAAATTCATACAAGGTACCAGCCGCGTCACGTGATATTATTTCATAGCAATTGGTTCTTTTTTTTTATTTTTTTTTGGTTTTTATCCCCTCCATCAATCGAATGTGAAGCGTGAGATTATGGAAAGAACATTGTACATACATAAATGGCACATATAAGACGCCTCTTGATACAGACGCCATGGCCGAGGAGTATCTTAGGCATTTCAAGCCTAGGATGGCAAAACCGTAATAAAAGAGAAACCAGTGAATATTCACTAATTCCCCTCTCAAAAGGAAACCAGTGAATATTCACTAATACTTGGTCTATTTTTCCAGTTTTGTTATTATTCCAAATTTTTCCGTTTTTGGTAATTTTTACTTTTAATTGATTCGGCTTCCGTTTTGGACGAATCAATTAGGTATTTTTCCGTTTTTGGTAATTTTTACTTTTGATTGATTCGGCTTCTATTTTGGATGAATCAATTAGGGTTAAGGTTTTTTCCGCACTATTTTATAAGTTGTAAGCCTTTAGGGCATGGCAATTGTTATTGATATTGAATTAACAAGAGTCTAGAGAGCGTTTCTCTAAACCATAATGACTTTTCTTGTCGCACGTTTGTTCCATAGTTCATACGCTTTCCTGCATCAGTTGGTATCAGAGCATCAGTTCCAATCCTGACTATGACTAGACGACGTGCTGGAAATCGAGGGGGACGAGGCGGTTGTACAGCTCTTGTGTATGATGTCTATGAAAGGGATGACGTAGCGCAGAAGGTGCGAACAGAGGCTCGATTTCAAGAATTGGGAGCATCATATGGTTGGTATGGTGGATGCGGTCGGCGCCCTGACTAACCAGATTGTGGCACTAGATGTTGGGGGAAATCAACCTCGCCATCACCCGTATAATCGGCAGCCTCAGGAGGAGGACGATGATACGGATGGTGAAGATGCTAAAAACCCTTTCACGATAGGCACTACCGGTGCCTGCAGGACTGGTGGTGGTGGTTACTATCAACCAAGGGGGAGAGGCATGGAGGTCGCGATTGATCATCGCAACGTTCGGCAATGTAACGCTGGTTTGAAGATCGATCTGCTTGAGTTCCAAGGGGTTTGATGCTAGAAGATTTCCTTGATTAGGTTACAGCTATTGACAAGATTATGGAGTTTAAGTAGGTTTCGGAGGATAAACGGGTGTCATTAGTCGCTGCCAAATTTCGAGGTAGGGCTGCAACATTGTGGCAGCAATTAAAACAATCTTGTGTTCACAAGGCAAAGACAAGATTAGTTTGAGGGAGAAGTTAAAGAAAAAGATGTAGGTGACTTTTCTTCCCCACAACTACTCTCGTTTGATGTATCAACGGCTGTAGAATCCACAATATGTGTTCTATGGATGATTATACCACAGAGTTCTATCGGTTGGTGACCCATAATGACCTAGCAAAAACAGACGAGAAGTTGGTTTTAAGGTATGTGGGTAGGTTGTGGGAACAGTTTCAGTTTACTCTAAACATGTTTGAGTTATATTCTGTTGCAGATGCCCATCAGAGGGCGTTACAGCTGGAAAAAGCAGGCCAACTGCCAACCCATGGCGACCCTTTGGGGCATTGTTGCCCGACCCACAGTTAATCCCGCCCCGATGAAGCCAGTTGGTAATCTATCCCTTGTAGTGCCACCTGCAATTAAGGCGGGCACTATTGGTTCTAAGTGTTTTAAGTGCGGTGAACCAAGTCATCGTGCCTTTGAGTGCAGAAAGGGTGATAGGCCGAGTAAAGCTTTGTTCGTGGATATTGAGGGGATTGTTAGTGATCCGTATGCACCATATGACCAAGATGCGGTGTATGACGATTCCCTTTAACTAGTCCCGCAAGAGGAGAACGTAGAAGAGGTTGCTAGGGATTCTGGACCCTTATTAGTGGTTCGTCGGCTGTGTTATGCCCCTCGTGAAACCGAGGGTGATACGTGGCTCCGTAGCAACGTGTTTCAACCCACTTGCACGATTGGGGCAAGGTGTGCCGATTTGTGATCGACTCAGGGAGCTGTGAGAATGTGGTGGCAAAAGAGGCAGTCCAAAAACTTGGGCTAAAGACGGAAGTGCATCCCAATCCCTACAAGCTGTCATGGTTAAAGAAAGGTAATGAGGTTAAAGTTACTAAACGTTGTTTAGTTGCCTTTTCTATTGGTTCTAAGTATAGGGATGAAATTTGGTGTAATATTGTGGCGATGGATGCTTGCCACCTTTTGTTGGGGCGACCGTGGCAATACGATCACAAGGTTGCACATGACGGTGGCACTAACACTTATGCCTTGTCATTTGGTGGTACAAATATTGTGTTGTTGCCTTCCAAAGAAGTTGTATCTAAACCACAAACTGGTGAGGGTACCACCCTTCTGACGAGAGCACAATTTGAGGAGGAGTTGTCGGTAAACAAGGTGGTATTTGTATTGGTCACGCAGGAACGTTTTCAACTGACAGTTGATCAAAATGTTCCAACAATGATTAGGCCCTTTTTGAAAGAGTTTCGGAATGTGTTCCCGGATGAGCTGCTCAAAAGGTTACTCCAGTTGCGGGATATCCAGCACCAAATTGATCTGGTTCCAAGTTGCAATTTACCAAACCGGCCCCACTACCGAATAAGCCCAAAAGAGCATGAGGAGCTTCTACGCCAAGTGGAGGAGCTACTGACTAAGGGCTTTGTCCGGGAAAGCCTTAGTCCTTGCGCTGTCCTAGTCTTATTAACTCCCAAAAAAGATGGCACATGGAGGATGTGCGTAGATAGTAGGGCCATCAATAAGATCACTATGAAATACTGCTTTTTAATACCCAGGTTGGATGATCTCTTGGATCAGTTGGGTGGCGCACAAGTGTTTTCAAAGCTGAATTTGAAGAGCGGTTACCATCAGCTTTGGATTAGGCCGGGGGATGAGTGGAAAACGGCTTTCAAAATTAGAGAGGGACTCTATGAGTGGATGGTTAAGCCATTTGGCCTCTCGAATGCGTCAAGCACTTTCATAAGGATGATGAACCAGGCACTTCGGCTGTTTATTGGTAAATTTTTGGTTGTTTATTTTGATGATATTTTGATTTATAGTGCCACTCCGGACTTACATATGCAGCACTTGCGGGAGGTTCTCACTATCTTGCAGGTGGAGAAGTTGTTCGGGGCAATTAAAAAAATGTGTCTTCATGATAAATTTGGTACTTTTCCTTGGGTATGTTGTGTCCAAGGATGGTATTTTAGTGGACGAGTCTAAGGTTGAGGCAGTTCGAAACTAGCCCCAACCGCGGACCCTGTTTGATGTTCGCAGTTTCCATGGACTTGCAGCATCTTATCGTCGTTTTATACCCATTTTAGCACTATTATGGCCCCTATCACAGATTGTATGAAAACTGGCAGGTTTTCTTGGAGTGAAGAGGCCACCAAAGTGTTCCAATCGGTCAAGCAGAAGCTAACTTCTGCCCCTATTCTAATCTTGCCAGATTTTTCGCAACCTTTCGAGTTGCATTGCGATGCTTCAAAGGTTGGGATTGGGGCTGTCTTTAACCAAAATTCCAAGCCAGTAGCCTATTTTAGTGAGAAACTGAATGGCGCGAAATTAAATTACAACACTTATGACGTGGAGTTCTATGCCTTGGTCCAGTCATTAAAGCACTGGTATCACTATCTCATTCATGGTGATTTTCTATTATTCTCTAATCATGAGGCACTGAAGCACCTCAACTCGCAAAACAAGTTGACCAATAGGCATGCCAAATGGGCCGCGTATATCCAGCAGTTTTCATTCTCTATTAAGCATAAGTCTAGTGCTTTGAATAGGGTAGCTGATGCCCTTAGCCACCGTGCAAATTTCTTGACTCTCATGCTAACCAAGGTATAGATTTTGATGCTTTTCATGAGTTATTGGTGGTTGATCCATATTTTTCCACTGTGCTTGAAGAGCTCACAGGTGGGGGTTGCCCTGAGTTCCATGAGCAAGGGGGATTTTTATTCAAAGGATTCGCGTTGTGTGTTCCAGATTCTAGCCTTCGTTTGAAGATTATTAAAGAATTGCATGATAAAGGGCATGTGGGCCGCAACAAGATGTATGCATTAGTGTCAGCCTCGTACTTTTGGCCAATGTTGCGGCGAGATGCTTACAAGTTTGTTGCGGGATGTCATACTTGTCAAATGTCGAAGGGTTCAGCCACTAACGCCAGTTTATACATGCCATTGCCCATCCGTCTTAGCCATGGGCCGATGTCAGCTGTATGGACTTCGTGTTGGGGTTATCGCGCTGCCAGCGTAGGAACGATTCTGTTTCTGTGGTGGTGGATCGATTCTCAAAGATGGCCCATTTTATTGCTTGCAAGAAGACTATAGATGCAGTAAAGGTGGTGCAGTTATATTTTTCAAAGGTTTATCGTTTGCACGAGTTGCCTAAGTCCATTGTTTCTAACTATGATACATAGTTTCTGAGCCACTTTTGGCATTGTTTATGGGGATTGCCCAACACCAATCTGGATTTTAGCACAACTTATCACCCTCATACGGATGGGCAGACTGAAGTGGTGAACCGTTCCATTGTTTCTGACTGTGATACACAGTTTCTGAGCCATTTTTGGCGTTGTTTGTGGCGATTGCCCAACACCAATCTGGATTTTTGCACGACATCACCCTCAAACGGATGGGCAGACTGAACTGGTGAACCGTTCTTTAGGCAATCTTCTTCTTAGCCTGTTTGAGGACCATCATGGGAGTTGGGATAAAAAAACTGTGCCAAGTTGAGTTTGCATTCAACCGTTCTGTTAACCGTAGCACTGGTCTGTCTCCTTTCCAGATTGTCTATGGATTCAATCCACGTGCTCCGATTGATTTGGCTCCTGTTCCAAATCTGAAGCGCAACAATGGTAAAGCTGTAGAGTTTATGAAAGGTTTCCAATAGATTCACAAAGTCATTGAACAACGTTTGCACAATACATGCAACTGCAAAGTATAAAGAGGCAGCGGACAAGAAGCGCAGATTGGTGGAGTTTGAGGTTAGTGATTTCGTTTATGCCGTTCATACCAAAGACTGGTTTCCAGAGGGGGAGTACAACAAGCTCAAAGCTCATAAGATTGGTCCTGTGGAGATTCTTGAGAAGATAAATCCGAATGCTTACCGATTGAAACTTCCAAGCCATATTCGTGCATCGGTGCATTTAATGTCAAGCATTTGATTCCTTTCTGGGGTGATAGTTCGCCTGATGATGATGTGAATTCGAAGGCGAATTTCTTTTTAGAGGGGGAGGATGATGCAGACGCCATGGTCGAGGAGTATCTTAGGCATTTCAAGCCTAGAATGGCAAAACTGTAGCAAAAGGGAAACCAATGAATATTCACTACTAGCAAAAGGAAACCAGTGAATATTCACTGATTTCTCTCTCAAAAGGAAACCAGTAAATATTCACTAATACCCCCTCTGGATTTTAGAACTAGTGAATATTCACTAATACTTTGTCTATTTTTCCAGTTTTATTATTATTCGAATTTTTTCGTTTTTGGTAATTTTTACTTTTAATTGATTCGGCTTCCGTTTGGACAAATCAATTAGGTATTTTTCTGTTTTTGGTAATTTTTACTTTTGATTGATTCAGCTTCCGTTTTGGACGAATCAATTAGAATTAAGGTTTTCTCCGCACTATTTAATAAGTTGTAAGCCTTCAGGGCATGGTAGTTGTTATTGATGTTGAATTAAAAAGAGTCTAGAGAGCGTTTCTCTAAATCATAACGTTTGTGACTTTTCTTGTTGCACGATTGTTCCGTGGTTCATATGCTTCCCTGCATCACCTCTATAATTAGGTAACGATGTAGTATTAATTAAACAGCTAGCTGCAGTGAAGAAGATTAGGTATCAATAATGCATGCATTCCAGACCAAAACGTCCACTAATTAATGGTCCTCCCTCCCTTGAGATAGTACTCCTGTTTATTTAGTCAATCACTAAAATTCATTGATGACGTGGGGAAGGTAATATGAGTCAAAATTATGGATTAGTCTGCAACTAGCCTAGCCTTCATTAAGGATTGGGAAAAAGACCTTTTTAAACGTTCTAGAAAAGGGAGGAAAAAAAAACCTCACCGAAAAAATTTTCCGAATTTCTATGACCAAAACTAGCCGGTTGGTTGGCGGGCCGGGGTTGTATGTATAGCCTTTCTATTTCCCAATAGTTTAATTCAGTAACTGAAAATAAACAAAAAGGTGAAGTTTTTAGTTGTCAAAAAAGGAATTACAAAACTCAAAACCTTAAAATGTGTTTTCCTTTATTTTTTTTTTCACGGAAAAAGGATCCTTTATTTAAGCCAGTTAAAAAGTTTTAGGACTATTTTTCAGAATCTGGATTGTGAATCCTAAAAGTAGGTAATCCGATATATATATACTGTCTCAGTGTAGTGAGCTCTCAATAGAAGAGAGGTTGGGCGTTTTTTATCACCTGCTGCCTGGTGGTACTATATGTTAATTGGTGTCACAGTTGCCCAAACAAAACTTGTTTCTCTGGAATTTAATTAATTAAATAATTATTCATAAGTAGTCTCGAAACATCATCACGTTGTGATTCAATATCTTTAATTATCCAGTACACATCATTTAATTCTGTCGGTGTTATACTAAATCCCAACAAAAATGTGCAGTGTATTGGGCACCATGGCGCCCCAAAGACCACCAAATGATTTTTTTTTAGAATCAGGGCATGTACTGAGATTTTTTTTGTCTGTCTACCAGCGGAGTTGTACTTAAAATGAAAGTAAGCAATTAGAAAACGATTTCATTAAAATTAACTGATGTGTGCAACCTATACCATGTAAATTAAACTTACATATATTATTATGTATATATATACTATACAAGAGAGGGAAGACTTGTACTACACGTATGACCGATAATTCTACATTCTCCATATAACACCAACATAGTACGTTCCAAGGCTAAAGTTGACAAAGAAAGAAGAAGGTAAGGCACGTGCATGATGGAGTAATAAGCTAATTAGGTTCGAACCCCATTTTTCCTCGATCGTCAAAATTTATTTAAAACCTTACTAGCAAGCTAGCTAATTAAAAATACTATTCCCATTGATGATCGATCGATTTAAATTATTATTAGGATCGAGTATCATAATATATATCATCCATTAATATTTATTCAGATGAGAAACGACTCAGCAAAGGAGTCCAACTGGACACGGTCGTGATGATCATCACCATCCCCTATCTCCAGAAGTTGTAGATACTCCTCATATAGCTTCTCTAGATTGTCATCGCACATTGGTACGAAAGAATCGCACACCAAATCTGAACCATTAATTCCCAAATGATGATCATCATGATCTTGATCTTCTCCAATAAGAAATCCGACCTCTTTGAAATTAGTCGTCGACCATGGGTTGTTAATATCTGCTGCAACTTCCGTACTACCAACCAGCCCTCTATGATCTCCTAATTCATTGCTTGAAGAACCACTAGTCCAATCGAAACTATTGGTCCTTGACATTGAAAACGAACTCAACGACTTGATCCTAGTGGGCTTTGGGGTATGAACTTTCTGCTTTTCTGTCAATACTTCCACGTTGGAGTACTTGGCCTTCTTCTTGTTCTTCGGATTCTTAGTGCTGCTCTTCCTTTTCTTCTTCTGTTCTTGTACGGCCGGATCCGACAACTTCTTGTGTGTCTCCGGGTCGGTTCCTTGGCTTCTCAGTTTCTTGCTAAGATGGGTGTTCCAATAGTTTTTTATCTCGTTATCGGTTCGACCCGGTAGCCTTCCTGCTATGAGAGACCATCGGTTGCCGAGAAGAGCATGCATTTTGATGATGAGGTCGTCCTCATCCGGAGTGATGTTCCCTCTCTTGATATCCGGTCTTAGGTAGTTCATCCATCTTAACCTGCAACTCTTTCCGCACCTAAGTAGCCCTTCATTCACCGACAAAATCAAAATTAAAAGTGTAAGTTAGCTCTTATAATCATCAATGTAAAAAAAAAAAAATTGACAGAGTTCGTCTGTCATTCCGTCATTCTTTAAACTATAATAACCATCACATTATGATCGGAAATCCTAAAAAAAATAAAGCGAGAGAGAGAGAGAGAGAAAATAAAGGGTGGGATATTTGGTGATTTCTTTATTTCAAACTAAAGCAATCACCATGACAGAAAATAATTTCAGCAAGTCATATCATTCTGAATGTATTCTTGGTATGAAAATCATTTTCCATTGACTTTAAACACAAATTAGTGAGTAATATCATGAGAGAGAGAGAGAGAGAGAGAGAGAGAGAGAGAGAGATACCGGCTTTTTTAGGCAGAGACCTCCAGTTGCCTTCACCGTGAACCTGAATATACTTGGTAAGCACGGAGTCCTCTCTAGCAGTCCATGGACCTCTATGCAACCCAACCTTGGAACAACATGGAGCCCTTCCCATGATCTCTCTCTCTTTCTCTCTTTTTATTAATTTTCCTTCCAAAGATATATATACACAGGTTATATATATATGGTATATGCTTCGAGAAAGGTAGCTAGAAAAGCAAAAGAGAGAGATTGATGTTCTGTTTTTATCGCCAAGGCTGATGCTCTTAGAGAGCACAAGACAATCAAAGCCTTGTTGCCCGCTTTTTAAACTACTCCTGGGGCTGCGCTCTCCAGCAGCCTCTTTCTTTCTTTGTCATCCGTTAATTCTAATTTACTCTATCATCGGGGATTTGGAGAAGGGATGGGTGCTTACAAGAATCGAACCATGCTCCATAGGCGGACCCAGTATAAGGCAAGTGACCCCACTGAGTTCTAGGTCCGCCCATGGGCCATGCCCTCTCTTCTTTTTTAATTAGAAGACAAAAAGCTTGTAAATAAAGACCGTTACGTAATAGAATTTTGGAGCTCCAATATTGTTATTTACCTACGTACAGTTTGATATCACTGATACCGTTACGTTCCCAATACCGCGATTTTAAAAAGCTGGAAGACATATAACATATAGAATTTGTTTTTATTTTGGTTACCGTTTTAAAAGACATATAGAATCAATGTCTAAATGGGTTATGATCGACACTCGATGTTCGTGTACAAACATGTGCGCCACTATGCGTGTCGGATTAAAATAATTCGGTTGATTTATTTTGTTTTCTCCTGCATATCAATTAAAAAATTACACTAATTCGGTACGTAAATACTGTAGTCGTGGAACTTTATGATATTTTTTGCGCTAAAAATATCAAAAAATAAATTTAACTACAAAAATAAATCCTCCATTACTTTTTACATAAGATTCGAATGAAATTACATAACAAGGATTATCTGATCGGTGTGATTTTTCTATATATGGGTAATAAAGGAGATTTGAGGTGAAGCTCACAAATAGAACCATCAAGTCCCATTCACTAGACTAGAGAGAATCGTCTTCCTTGGAAAGTAACGATTAAAATGTTATATGCCACTTAATTTTTTTGTCCCTTTTATGTGGCGGCTTAATTGGATCATCGTATATTCGAAAAGTACAAATTATTTATATATAGAATGCAAGATGACATTAATCATACGTCGAATTGAAAAGGTGAGAAAAATGAAGAGACCTTTAGTATTATCTTTGTCCTTAAAAATCCGTGGAGATCGAGTGCACAATATATATATCGTATATTTATTTATTTACTTATATATGTAGAGTTGTTTGAGTACACAAGCGAATTAAATAGTGAAGCAGTAGTTAATATAAAGGAGCATACGGGTAATATAATAATAGCATATGCATGTGAATCTGTACGCGGTTTCCCCAATTATTTGTGCACCATCTGCTAGCTCAGCCTCAGCTGCATGCCTACCTAAACTTCTTACTATCTATCTGCCCTTCTCCACTCAATCGACTCGCGCGAGTACTCCTCATTAGTCAGTCCTTCCGTTCACTGTACACACCATATGACAAGAATATTTCACCGCCGTTTACTAATTGTGGCCTGGTGCAAATTAATTAATTAACTATATACTCGATTTGTGGTAAAGTACTAAACTCTATATATGATCAGGAAATCAAGATCGATCGATCGCCATCATCATCATCACTAGTCCATTTAATTAATACTCCCTCCGTCCCAAATTGATTGTCCGGTCCGCAAAACGGAGTGTTAAAAATAATACAATTTTTGCAAGAAAAAATCAAAAGTTTTTCAACAACTTACTAGATATCAATGAGTATTTTTAATTTGTGAAAAAAGTTTGAATTTTTTCTTGAAAAAATTGCATTATTTTTAATACTCCGTTTTGCGGACGGGACAATCAATTTGGGACGGAGGGAGTAATAATGGCCGGGCCAGCTAATCATGCATGGTCATTTTTTGGCTGTCATTTTTTCCAAGATGAAACAAGGATTTGACTGCCAAATTTTCCTGAATTGGGAAACAAATAGTACGTAACAGATCATCACTAGCTAGCTAGCTAGCTAGTACTCATTAGCATGCATGGAAATTAAGTTTAACAATCAATCACACATCTCATCATCTTACTGCGCGCATGTTTTGCCAAATTGGAGTCAAATAATAGTCGTATATATCGTAACCAATTGGCTTTCTTCAACCAAGAGTATAAACGACTACCTACTTGGGCCTCCTGTCCAACTATATATGGAACATGCATGTGCTCGATCTACTTATTTTTTCTCATTAAAACTCTCTTGTTCTTACTTCTTAGTTGGTTTGTGTACTACTATCACCATTATGCACCTTAATTGTGATGCTGCGAGCGTACAGTAGTTGTTTGATT
The DNA here is from genome assembly GCA_019656275.1 of Rhododendron kiyosumense. Classification (NCBI taxonomy): domain Eukaryota; kingdom Viridiplantae; phylum Streptophyta; class Magnoliopsida; order Ericales; family Ericaceae; genus Rhododendron; species Rhododendron kiyosumense. Next base: position 309,760 of record BPLS01000147.1, on the reverse strand, counting down.
CAAGCCTTCCTTGATGTAACGACAAAACAAAACAAAACAAATAGTACGTACGTACGTACTTTTGAAAAATCAAACAGATCTAGTACTAATTAATTAATTTCCACTGGTCCCACGTCGATCATCATTATGAGTAATTACTTAAGCTACTTCAAAAAAATGGCGTCGTGATGCATTTTTTTTATCGGCAAAAGAAACTTTCGATCGTTTTCATAAATGCATGATAAAAACATGAAATCATTTGAGTAGGAAATTAAAGACGTGCATGTGTCGTAGTGCATTTGTTTAGTTATTGTTGACTTGTCGTCCAGTACAGCTGAACTTTAATTAGTAAACTTTGAACTTCGACTTCTTGTGTAATTTTCGTGACGAATTGTGGCACAAATCCATTCAATAAGGCGGCAGCTGAGCCGTTTTCATGTTCAAATTGAACACTACTCCTCCCTTCTTTTCCTTGAACTTTTGGAAATATCAGAACCATTTCAAATTAATCCTAGTTAATTGGTTCTCATCTTTCTTGGTTGGAGAATCACTACATCAATCGCATCTATCGAACAAAAGAAATTAAGGATTCATGTAGCTTTCACAGAGCAGAATAATGAAGAAAAAAAAATCATATTGGTCATGATCATCCAACTAATATGAACGGAATAACTTGATCTGGTTGTTTTTTTGAAAGTGATATTGGAACAGGAAATCCCGGGCTTCCTTCAAAATTTGTTTTTGTTCAAGTTCTCAACTCCCTTGTATCTTTCTGACCCGGGGTACTTGGAGGTCCGTGTGTTTGTTACTTCTAAAAGTCTGCTAAAAACTATTGACCTGGTTATTTGGGGGTCCAAGTGTTTGTTGCATCTAAAATTGTAATAACTACAGATTAAATAAATAAATCACAGAGCTAGAAAATTAAGCATCACAATTGAGCTTCTTAACCTTTTCTATTCACAATTTAAAAACCAAAAAACAAAAACATTTCCTATATATTCTGATGATAAAAATAATCTTTTCCTATTCTTTAAAAGAAAAACTATTTCACAAAGCTTTCCGTGAATAATAGTTTACGGAGATGAATTGCACCTGTCCAAAGTGTATTGGATTTCATTAAAATCCGGACCGTCCAATGCCGAAACAGATGGTTGAGATCAAACGGCTTCGCAAATTACCTCTTTACAGTGGCTCCGTGGGTAAGCCATACTCGTTTCAGAACTTTCTCCTTTGTTTTTCTTTCCCTGACATAGGAACCAAACACCCCCTAAGGAAAAAAAAAAATTTCCTTTTTTTTTTCTTTCATTTTCCATAGGTTCCAAACAGAGCCTTAATCTCCAGATCATAATCCTGCCTTTTGTTTTCAGGCATCCAGATATACAGTATAAGAAATGAAAAAAATAGTATAATGAGAGTGCCTATACAATCCAATAATAGTCATTATCCTTTGGTTGATTACTTGATGCTTGGCCAAACTACAGTAGAGTACCAAACCAGCAAAGGGACAATGTTCCCACCAGCAGAGATAATTGAATCGGCCGGTTGCAAAACCACAGCATCTCCATAACCTTCACCAAGCAACCATATTCATACCCGACATCTCTGTGCACAAGCATATGTACCAAGGTCATTAATTTTGCAGCCAAAAAAAAAACTGATCTTTCTGGCAAATTTAGCCAAATGCCAGTGCAATTCCCAAGTCTAGGCGCACCACAACCACCAGGTTTCAACAGTATATCTGAAGAATGGCTTAGCCTCCCGGAGGGGGGAAAAAAAGGTCATTCTGAACTATTAATGGACCAGACCGGCCGACATATTCATAAATTTGGGTATCAAAGGTCAACAATCCCAGTAGGCAGTAGGTATTGGCTGATGTAACGGCCGATATGTAGAACCCTGCAGGCATCTATGGCCTCAAGTAAGTGTCGGTAATCCATAATTCTGGAATGATCTGATCCTCCCATCCAAGCTGCCTGTCACAATCACCAGACCCCATGCATGAGGAGAACCGAAGGCTTTTTCACATGACATCTTCAGAAACTTGTACTGGGACTTACACGTGGCAGATGTGACTACAACCGGGCTTGGAGTAGAGAGTGTTTCCTCTGGCCAGGTTGCAGAACCCCTGGACAAAGAGTCTGAGAAAAGCCCACAGCTCAACGAGAAATCAGGTAAGGTGCCATTTTCCAAGCCACATCTTGTTTGGTTCACAGTAAGTGTGACTGACGAAGATGTTGTTACTAAGACATTAGAGAGGATAGAGTTTCCACATGTCATTCCATACCAAGGAATAGCAACAGATACATTGTTTGAGAAGAAGCGCTCACGAGGCCAATTGTTTTTTATTGGAGAACTCCCATCCTGGAAAATGTAATTCCACATGTAGATATTAGAATCCTCACATGCTGAGATAATATGGATCCCATCTGAAGTAAATGATGCTGATATTTTACATCCTGAATTACGAAGAGCTGAAACAGAAGACAAATCCACGGACACAAAAAAGAGACATCAGAGGGAAACAAGTACAGTTTGAAGTTTTGAATCAGCATAAAACTAGTGTCTTTGAAATAAAGTTATTCCGTTTAAATGGAATCATCATAAAACTTATCGGGATTACGCCCCAACAACATCTAAGGTTGAATTCTTTTTTTTTTTTTGGAACAGCCATCTAAGGTCGAATTCAATGCCACTAATGAGTGACATCCATAAGCATCAAAGCAAAACACAATGATTCACCTTGGACTTTGCCAATCACATCAATCCCATGAAGGATCCTGACTTGTGAATCAGCAGAAGAGACCATTAGTTTGGTTGGATCACTTGGACAAAACTGCAGATAGGAAAACATTACATTCTTGACCGTAACAGTAAAATGAAGCACGCGGAAACAAACAATGCGAGAGGAAAAGAGAAACAGAGGGCACCGGTTGCAACCTGAAAATCAGTTATCCTGTTCAAGGGCGACTTCTTTTTGCCCCGCAAGCATATTTGCGCATACAGCTGCAGATGATTATCTGATCCAAGAAAGCAAACTAGTAAGGGGCCGGGCATCCCACTTTATCACATGATATATCAGCTGGATTTATAACTATGAACTTTCACACTTCAGCTCAACCACAAACAGTTCAACATTAGTCCATTAGCACTTGGAAGCGAGAAACATCAGAGGTTCTTGCAACCACCAAAAGAAAAAATAGATAAGGTCAAGTCCTCAAAATCTTCATCACTTGTACAGTTGACATTACTATGATCTAATTTATCTCTTCCGTATAACAGTGGTGAATTGTGAAACAGTCAGTTATCCATGAGATAAGAAACTTGGGTACCATATTTGTCAGCCTGCTAGCAGAACTGTCTCTAAGTTGAATATAGATAAA
>BPLS01000147.1:208459-306391 GCA_019656275.1 Rhododendron kiyosumense | reverse complement strand
GAAAAAAGTGATATTAGTTTTTTCTGACACCATATCCAGTTAAAAAATTTAAAATAAATGTTAGCGCCCCAATTATCACAATGTTAGCAAACCTCTCAGTTTCTACTAGAGGAAAAACTCAAAAGAACCTAAATACTTCTGTTACGGAGTAGGACAGATACCTGATGTATCATAAAAGTAACAATTACCACTCATGGAGCCAATAATTCCACCCTGCAAGAAGAAGAAGATTTGTCTGCTAAAACCGCTGATGCCATATTACAAATCTCAACAAGCTAATAAAGCAATGGATTGACAAACCTTTCCATCAGGGCTATAGCACACAGCTGTGACTATTTCTCTTACATCAGTCCAATCAACAACTTGACAACCAGGAATTGCCCAGATGCGTACTTTTCCATCTATTGAACCACTAATGAAGTAGTTGTCATCCACAGGATTAAACTCGACACTTGTAACTGCAGTAGACAATAACAGGACGGCCGTAAGATTGGATACAACTCAAATGGAGCCAGAGAACAATGAGCATCAATTACAAGGAAAACATGAAACAGAAAGAAGAGCAAACCATAATTGTTGTGTGAAAATACTTTTAAGCATTGGTCTGATCCCACCTGCCACAAGCGAACAGTATAGTCTGTAGACGAAGACAGAAGAAGCTGCACAAAACAAAACTGCAGTAAGAAGCCAACAGTAAAACTGTCAAAATATAAAGAATAAGTTGCTTCTATGGATCTACTAACTTCATTCTTCGACCACGAGAGATCCAAAACATCACCACGGTGTCCCTGAAATTCATGGAGTGGTTTCTCTGATATCCAGAAAACCTTCCGGGGGAAAATGACACAAGTTGGGTCTGATGTTTTCCTCAGACTCCATAATCTACCCATTTTCTCCTTCACTTCATAGAGGGGAACTAGCTCTGACAGATGATTAACAGTGAAGTAAACAAACGAAGGATCAAATGCAGGAACATGAAACTCGTCGGATCTTCCTGATTCTGTCACTTGCCATACACGCACAATACGATCTTCACCAGCACTTGCAAGGTACTTACCGTCAGGGCTGAATTTCATAGTCAAAATTGACCCTTCATGCGCCAATATATCTTGTCCAATATAAAGGGCTGAAAGTTCCTTGGATCTCTTTTGATACGCCTTAACCCTAACATTTTCAGTCCTAGCACCTATAATTGGATGGGAATTGCAAGATTTGCCAGCTTCTACTTTTCCATCAACAATGCAAGCCAGAGTAACTAATCTCCTCAACCATCCCCTTTTGACTTGTTTCATTACCTTCCCCGAATTGCAAAACTCTTGACTTTCTCTCTGCAAGACTTGCTGAATGAGAGGGGATAATCCAAGAGTTCTCTCAAACGCTTTAATGGGAACCAAACGGTTTGTTGCCACTTCACGAAGTCCTCTCAGCAACCCATCTTGCCCCAGTTCATCCACAGTGAACTCGGTACAATCATCCAGATTGTTTATTGACCACGAAAAGTGTTTGTCAAAGATTGAACCATCTAACAACTCTAGAGGCTCATTTGAGCAACAAGACACAAGTGATTGACTCAATGAACATCCATCATCGAAACCTGAAAATCTTAAACATGCCCCACTGTTTTCCATGATTCTTTCAGTCTCCACTTCCATTACATTACAATTGGCATCTTGGGAATGCTCCTGTATTCCTTCAGCACTTGCGCCCATCCATTTTAGGAACGTATTACGGCGTTGATGAATGCTCTCAGGATCTTTAAGCCAGATCTCAAAACCAACTCCAGCAGGGATCAAATCACCAACCATTGAATTAAAATCAAAATTTTCAGGTCCTTGATCAGAACCAGAATCAGACACAGAGGTGATGTCTTCACGGGTATCAAAGAACTGATCTTCTTGCTCACTAAAACTCCCCATTGTTCACTGAGGGTTCAACTCATGAACCCAAACCTCCTAAATCAAACCATTTTGAAACCCTCAGTAACAAATAGGGCCCAAACCTCCAAAATCAAACCATTTTGAAACCCTCAGTACCAAATAGGGGCAAAAACTTCCTCTGAAACAAAAAGGCCAAATTTAAGGAACCAACCACCAGATTAAACTTGAAAACAAAACACACGGCACCATTCAAACCCATTGAACCTAACATGACAACAATATTTTTTGATAAGACCCAATATGACAACCTTAATAAAAAGAATACACAATCAGACAAAGAAACCATTTTTAATAGCCTAAACCTCGAACAGTCACCCATCAAAAAAAGACCATACTAATGCAACAGGGGAAGTAAATTAAACCAAAGCAACATTCAGGCGGAAACTCAAATCTAAAAGAAACACGACATATCATAATTAATTCCAATCCGTGAGGTTTTATATAAAACTAGTAGTAGTTAGGTTAGCGGGAAACAGAGGACGCACTTTTGTAGATAGGGTTGGTTCAGTCACCTGTGGGTATTTGATGAAGAGGCCGTCAAAGTTCAAACCCAACAAATAATCCACGGAATTCCCAGTCTTCCAGCTCTGCAACTCTCTCTCTCTCTCTCTCTCTCTCTCTCTCTCTCTCTCTCTCTCTCTCTCCTCTAGTAGTCTACGATGACACCCTCTTGCAGTGGAACTGGAAGCAATCCTCTCAAATTAGTGTGACAAAATAAATATGTAAACAACACCAACCGCAACACTCTTAGTTTGATATGAATTTAGATTAGTTAAGGGGTGGTTTTACTTAGTTTGAATAATTCTTATTTTTTCATTACGACAGGAGAAATCTAAAAATCTTTTAAATTATTATCAAAGCACAAAAAAATTTAAATAAAGACAAAAAATAAGCCAATAAGTCAATTTTTTTTTCTTTACTCAAAAATTTGGATTTCGATCATAATTCTCTACTTTTAAATTTCTATCGTCATGATGAAGTAATAAATCACAAAAAATCGACGCAAAACTAAAAAATGCGAAATTTTTTTGAATAAGGGAAAAAAATAATTTAAATGGAATATTTTTCCAAAACACCCCCTAATTGTGTGTACTTCAATTCATCTTGTGCAGAGGATAAAAAGAAATTTTTTTTTTCCTAGTATCGCTTATACAAAATTCACCTTGAAATAAAAAGTGAGGGAAAATTAATGGTCATTGTACTTCATCTTTTTTTTTTTTTTTTTGCTTATCATTTCACCTCCCTCATAGAAATCTGTTGTACAAAGGGAAACTGACAAGCTTAATAAGCCAATCAACAAATCACACTAGTTTCAAGAATTGGAGCTGGAGTTGTCATGAAAATGGTTTTGTTGATGGAGTATTTGTTTTCTTGTTGAGCCTTAATTTGTGTCAAAGAGAATCGGCATCCTCATACCAAATCAAATTTGACCCCATATTTTTCTCAGTTGGAGTGATTTATCTTTTTTTGACAATAAAAAAGAACTTCATAGATAAAAGAGTTATTACATCTCATAGTTCATTACAAACCAAAGCACAAGGCTAAGAGAAACAAAAAATAAAAAGAATACATTAAGCATATCAAAAGGAACAATCTTCCAAAGCAAAAGAACGAATGATATCTCATCCGGTGTCAAAAGGGTAAGAAGTGTCCCCTTCTGAATGGAATCATTAGTATGGATGTGAATATGCAACATATTTCTATTTAAAGCCCAACTTACTGCCTCAATTAAAGAGAGAATAGAGGCGCAATCTTTTGGAGAGGAAGAACTTTTGAAAATAGAGCCCACAGTCCTGGACTGAACCTTAAAGGTTATATACCCACACCAAATTTGTTACACGGCATATTATAAGCATGGGCACAAAAAATATCTAAAACTGGATCATCACAATTGCATAAACATGGAGTAACATGAAAAACATGCATTTCAGAATGGGAAGGATTAGAAGTTCTCGGAGAAAGCTCTCTAAAGAAGGGGAGTGGAGATAGAGATATGGAAGGTTTCAAAAATGCAAAGGCTTGGTTGATGGATTGAGTGAGGTGGTTTGCATGAGTGAGAACTTGAGTCAAAGAGTCTGCTCATTCAAACAGTTTTCTTTAAATAAAAAAAAAAAAAAAAGCGCAGTGAAAAGTTAATGGATTGTGGCAGTTGGCTCGATCATTATGTCAACTAAATAAATCCTCACAATTACTTTTAAGGGATATTTTAATTTTCTTTTCCTATATATACTTCTAAGTCAAGAATATAAGGATTGACATTTTGGCTTTTGAAAGGTAATCGATTGGGTTATCGCTTCTCAAAAGAAAAAAAGAAGATCTATTACATCAGAATATATGGTGTCCAAAAAAAAAAGTTGCAAGTTATGAAGTACTAGTCTTTTACTCCGTAATATGCTTCGATTCTGGTTGATTTTTTCAACACATGCTACATGTCCACTACTAGTCTTTAAGATTATTCTACAGCATACCTAAATTGAAAAATATTCATCTTCTCATAATTCCTTAACAAACTTGAAGTCGAATGTCACTGGTAAAATAACGGGCGGCAACTCTTCACTCGTTCCACGTGTATTGGGTTAATTATTAATCTGCATAAACTTAGCCCTAAGAAAGTCAACTGCTTCATACTCACTATTCTTAAAGTCCTTATCACGACTCGACTTTAATGCTAAAACTAACCAGCCGGTTAGGTTATATATGTACACATAAATTTGTGTCTATGCTGGAGTAGTATGTAATGGTGTGCCACATTACCAGTGGAATTGGTGAATCTAGATGCTTCTTGAGATTCAAAAAGGCTCTCTCGGATATAACAAAAGTATAAAGCAAGAAACATGTAATCTTGCATGGACCCTTTTAAGGGCACAAATCGTGGCTGCTGATGAAAGACTAGATTTTCATGGTGGCCGAATAATACTCGCAAGGATAACCAACAAGATCGTTGTTATCCAATTCCTATGGTTGACACTTTTAATACAAACAACATCATAACTACAAAGATCGATCACTATGTTCTATCATTTCTTCCCTGTTATACTACCTTACAGGTTACAAAAGAGATGGATATATTGCTTTCTGAACACAATTCAAACGGTAAAGCAAAATGGGGTCAAACGTGGATAAACTTTACTTCTGCTGCCACCCATCATAAAAAACTGAACATTCTCCAAGGTCTAACTTCAGGTCCGGAGGCAACAAAGAAGTTTTCCCCAATAAGAGAGAATTGAAGATGAAACAAACTAAAACTGTGGAAGAGGGTACGTACTACTGTAAATGAATCAAACTCCATTTTGGGCCAATAAATCCTAATCCAACATGACTTTTTGATATGGGATGGGGTGGTAACCTGTTGTCCATGTTCACTTAAGAATTACCTTTTCTCAGCCAAAGTTCTTTTACAGAGGCAATAGGATTTGTATGTATTACATAAGTTGATTACAGTAGTGTGATACTTCTGGTATACAAAAATCCTGATTTACAAAACAACTCGATACAATTAACCCTTCGATGTCTAGGGAAAACAGGCGGAATGACAAAATCACGTTTCCAAATATTTCTAGTCCTCAGAACTATACACAGATATAACATTTTAACTGGATAAAGAAAGGATCTGAGGCTTTTACTGCAGTAGAACAAAAGGATTCATAAGGGAGTCCCAAATCACTGATCTCCATTAATACCAAAGATACGGACCTTGTGCATATTGGGGAACTTGGCAACAACTAGGACAAACACTGCAAGAGTGTTGAAGAATAGCATAGGGTGTTGGTAGTCAGTTGTGTGGGAAGCTATCAGGTACCTGCCACAATAAAAATTGCAGAAATTGACTGGTTAACGAGTACACCATTATAGCTTCAAGATATTTATGAACCAGTTAACCTCATAGAAGATATTTAAAACTGCATATGCACAGCGGGCAAAACATGCAAGGGTGGTAAATGTTTTATCTTGTTAAACTGCAAACATTAAGAAACAACAGTTAAGCGAGATAAGTGTAGCAGAAATAAGAATGTTAATGAAAAGTTGAGGAAAAATAGGCTAAGGTGGTTTGGGTATTATATACTATAGACCTAGAGATGCAGTAGTTAAGAGAGCAGATATGATAGTTTTGGGTAGCAACGCTATGGGAAGGGGAAGACTTAAATTGACATTAGATGCTGTTTGGGTGGCCCGTTGATCCTTGGTTTGAGCTCCTCTTCAATTGGTTTGAGTGTTGCCCAGCCTTCTTGCCCTAACCTGCACAATGAGTGCACGACTAAGACCTAGCCGGGGTTGCCCGGCAAGGCCCTCCGGCAAGAGGATGAGAATGTGCAGAGAGTAAAAGCAAGAGACTAGGGTTTTAGTGTGTGTAGAAGCATGTACCTCTCTAGGGCTGCTTCGCTTGGTATTTATAGAGTCTGCTTGGCTTGCTCTTCAAGTACGGGTACATACCTTGCATGTGACATCACCGATAAGATCTGATAACCGCTTTTGGTGTGAGCTGGCACCCCCATGTGCGCCCATCATTATCTTTGGCATAACCGTTTTAGCGCGTGGGGTAGTGCGTGTTGCTACGGTTGGCCGAGCCCCACCCTCGGCCGAGCCTGAGGGCTAGTTACTCGAAGGGGGGAGGAACCGACAGAGTCAGCGACCTTGACGTCAGCCAAACTGGAGGACTTTCTCGTCGGCTGTGGTGTCGGGTAAGTGTGGTGTGGATCCTTTCCCAGGCTCCGGTCATCGCCGAACCCAAGCGTGGGTACGGCCGCCTCTCTCAGCCTTAACCTCGCCGTGCTCGTTAGACGTGGGGTCCAAGCCATTAAGTTCGGCCTACTACAATAGCCCCTCAACCTCTGCCAATGCCATTGTGTGGTAGGATTTAATACGAGCCTGGCTGAGCTTCCAATTTACCATACCGAACTTGAATAATTGTGGACGTGGCTGCAGCTTGGCCGAACCTTACCATCTTCTGTCTCTTCGGTGAAGCAGCAACTGTCAAAGTCGAGCCCCAATGGATGAGTGCCAAGTGTCAGCTTCTGCGTGGGTGCAGCAGAAGGAAGGACATTTGGCATGCGTTAGGGCACTGTTCAGCTGTCCCATCGAGAAGGACGTTTGGCATGCGTTAGATAAGTCGATCATTGTAGAGCCAACGAGACAGGGAGAGGACCTCGATCACCACCAGAACGAGAGAGAGAGAGAGAGGGGATGGGTGAAACACGGCTGAGAAGCCTTTCCTTTTTGTTTCTTACGATTGTGGGGCACATGGAGTGCATAAATGCACCATGTCACTAAACAATCCAAGGGCTGTGATTAGAGAAGGGAGTAATATCGGTTCGGTGACTTCAGTCATTTGCACTGCCTAAAATAAAACTGAACCGATTTTCTCGATTTTTCAAAATCTAACCGAATCAATTATAAAACCGACCGAATAGGGAAAAAATCATTCGGTTCGGTCTTTCAGTTAAATCTTTCATCCCTATTAACAACCCTCATTATTGGCTTGCTTATAAGTTATTAATGAAATATGGACTATTTTGTTCTGGACTATTAATGAGAGGGGGAGTTTCCATGGAGAATGAGAGGAATGATTGACCATTGATGATTAAATGTTTCTATGCTCATAGGCTACATCCCTATTTATAGGCTTAAACCCTGAATCAACTAGGTAACTATAGATTCTTGCTAACCAAGGAAAACGGCAAAGGGAACTAAGAAATGAAAATAAAAGACTAATAAAATAAAGACTACTAACTAATAGAAACAAGCCAAAACAAGCAGCACCAAATTAAAATTTCGTAAACCCAGTTGCTACTAAAATACTATTTCCATAAATGAAAACCCCTCTTATCTTGTCTTATATCAGATTGGAAGGCCAAAACCATAAACTATAAATCCTTGCAACCACATTCGACTTTAAAATAGAGTCTTCATAGATAAGAAATATAAGATAACATGGGAGCAAAATCACGAACAAACAAATTCCAACTCTAATATCCTGCATACATTGGTATACTGGGAGGGGGAACCGACACAGAAAAGAGGAGGAAAGAATTGCCACATACTACACTAGCAAAGTAAAAACCCGATACAGTTATCCAATGTCATGACCACTGCAATGGAATGACCATACTGCTCAAGGGCACAGTTGGAGAATTCAGAAATTAAGAGCATCAAGGAAACAATCAACATGCATAATAAAGGAAGGCGAAGCATACTAACTCACATATAAGTGCATAACTAACACTCAAGTTAATGAACAATGCATCAAAAATGAAGAAAGCATCAAATAGGCTTCTGCAAAATCTAGGTCCAAAGTAAAAGGCTAAAATGACGAAAAGAACTTACAGCACCACAGGTACAACAGTCAGAAACTTTCTGTTGCGGGTTAGCTGCTTTCCATTGTCTATCTGCTCCCACCAAGTCAGCCCATTATAGATCCCCTGGTCATCAGCAAATGGAGTTCCTTTCTTCCAATGGAAAAAGTGATAAGTGACCTATATAGAGAAGCATACACCTCAGACATGCAATTAAACACCTCAAGCTAGTGGAGACGATTAATTGACGAACTTGAGAAGAACCAAAATGTCCATATCTAACAACAGAGTGGCCCATGGTATTTGATCTACAGAATCAGTCATTAGCAAAGCTTTTCAAATGATTACGCTGAACTGCTGAAGCAACAATAATCTTGCTTACTCAGAGAAAACCTCAGGGGGAGAGAAAGAACGAGGACAACAAAAGCAATCATGGCATTTGGATCAACTAAAATCCAACGATCAAAAACCTAAGCAGTTGAAAACACAAAAAGGATGTAAATGAAAAGTACAAAGTAAAGTGACAATATTAGTGCTATACTGCTATGTTATAATGAGAAATACTCGCACCAAAATACCAGTTTCAATATCTCAAAGAAGAGTACTTGACATTAGCACAATCAACTTATAATAACAGGTTTCTTAACGTGTCCTTTATGTTGATATAATAGCTAGAAAAATTGTTGATATAATAGCTAGAGAAAGGCCCAACAAAACACCAAGAGGAGACATAGCACCACAAACACTTTCCTCGGGCCAAAACACACTTTACTAGTGAGGCCAGCTTTCTAAGGGAGTTAACAATTCTCTTAACAAGATATAGATTACATGTCAATAAGACCAAATCATAAATAAGCAGAACATCTAGATTGGACAGAATGTCTTGCACTGATAGGTGAAACTACGTGCCCTAAAACTATGCAATGTTGGTTAAAATCTCTATCTTTACTAATTTACTAACTTTATGAGAAACCTATGTTTTATCTTTCTTTTCTCCTTTTGGTCCAATAGTAATGGACTATTGTGCTTTCCGATGCTCTAGGCTATAAATTAAGAAAGCATGGTAATGTACACAAAATTTGATTTGGGTCTCTAGGTCAAACCTCTCTGATGCCTTTCAGCTTTGATTTGGGGACATGGTTCCGCAACACAACCCCCCTTTAGCTCCTTGGTTCTTGGAGGTATAGGGAGGGGGGCACTGTTTGAGTGGCATTCTGAGAGCAACTACTTTGTGCATAAATTGTCAAAGGTTAGGTCTGTCTCCAATCCTCCCCTGCTCATATCCCCAATGATTGGGGACTTGATGGGTTCTATTATTGTTGTTGTGGTCCAATAGTCATGGGCTGCACACCATACACAGAGAACCTCTTGAACGCACTTTGGTGAGATAGCTAGCTTATCCCCAGAAATACAATTGGTTGACATTCTGTAAGGACGACATTATTCAGAATATTGGTCAGAAATTTTCCCTGTTCTGTCATGCACATGCCAGAGAAAGAAAATATCCATACTCATCTTATATAACTCTGATATCCTCCCCTTCCAGCCAGACCATCATTAGATGTTAATTCATGATTCATCATAGCCCGATCCACTATCAACAGTGAAGTAAACAAAAAAAAAAACAAAAAAAAAGGAGTCCATGAGATGAAATAATTTAAGGGGTTCCTTATCGCAAGTGCATCTATGAAACCCAACCGTAGGCAGTAGGATTAACCAAAGGGACCACAAGGGAAAATGAAGTGAGGTTGTCAGGCTGTGGTAAAAAACAACTGACTGGATGGCCTTAGTATCAGGAAGGAACAATATTTTTCCCAGTCCGCAATCCAATACACCAGAAGCCTAAGTTTAGTTGAATAAGAAAAATGAGGGACCTTGCTGAAACACGAATTGGTACTTGCACTGAGAAACACTAAGCGCATTAGAATAAATAGATCCATGTCCTCGAAATGGCTTCCACATGCAAAGAAAAAGAACTAAAGAATCTGCTATGCCCATGGATCATTTAGTTAGTCCATAAGCTTCCAATCCGAATAGTGTATCTGAAAAAGCGAATTCGACTCCCATCAGAAACATAAGGTTTTCATGCTGCACGACCATGTGAAGTAATCATAAGGGAAATATCTCAGCAGTCATCATGCATGCCTATAAAGGTCCCAACTTGGAAAAATTCTTCACTCAGGAGGTGCTAAACGAAAAATTAATACACACAGCAGTAAACTCAAATTGAGCTACCAAGCAATAATCCACGAAGTGTTGAGCACAAAGCCAAAGCCAATTACTTGTAAACATACACGACATAAAAAAATGGATTAATATCATCAAAACATAAAACCCAGAACAAAGAGAGCCCAAGCCCCAAACTTCTAGTAAGGGAGGGATAAAGACATTTCATGTACATCAATATATTTATATAAAAATGTGGATATGTATAAATGTAGTGGAGAGAGAGAGAGAGAGAGAGCGAGCGAGAGCGGGTGGGGGGATAGGAGACATACGAGGAAATGGGAGAAATTGACGATGGTCCAGGCCATGCCAGGAGAGCAGCCGAAGAGGGAGAGGACGAGGAGCCAAGAGAAGAAGAGGATCAAGATATAGGTGGTCCAAACCCCTGGGTACGTGAACCATTCCGTGTTCCGATTCAGATCCGTGGGTGGCACCGCCTTCACGTACAAATTCGCCATTTTTCCGAATCCACCCTCCCTTTGTTTTCACAGTATCTTCTTCGATCTTTCTTGGTCTCTCTCTGTCTGCCTTCGAATTTGACCAAGATGATGATGATGGCTTTGGTTTCTGCCTTGGTTTCTGGTTTTTGCGTTTGCCGTTTGGTCTCTGGCAACGAGAAAACGAGGCCTCATCACTTCTCTTTCTTTTCCTAATGTTAATTGAGGGTAAGTTTGGATTACTAACAATTTTTACCCTTTTTCCCCCTCTCTCAAGCTTTACAAGACCAATACCAAATTTTACTAAATCATATTTTTGGCTCGATTAGAAAAATCAAAAAAATATAAAAATCTATGCCGGAGTTGGAAAAAGTTTAAATAAGATGACAAAAAAAAAACTTAAAAAATAAATTTTTGGTCATAGTGCACAATGTAATTGGCTTATGATTTCTCATAAGACATTTATACAGGAAATGGTAATATTTACAATTTCAATAGATGAGAGTCTTGTATCATGCTCATGGTACGAGTCTTTCATGCACTACAAACTTTTACATTAATAACAAAAATAGTTTTAGCATTATTAGCATTCAAGTATAAATGCCCCAAAATAAACTTAATTACAATCCCAATTGATTGGTCTCAAGATCAATATATGTGACTCTTGTTCTGCTCTCTCTTAAGCCTCATGTTTTGAATCTTCTAAAGTGTTATCAACTCTTGTGAGCCTACTCTAAACTCCGCCGATGAATAGTGAGATTTGTCCGTGAAGATTAGTCAAAAAGAATAAATTACCTAACTATGTCTATCCATAATAAGCAGCCACATTAGCGGCACGCCAGAAACATGCACCTAATTACCAAATGGAAAGAAGGTATGTTTTGCATCATATCACTGCTACACCTAAAGTTCAAGGTGTTTTAAAGTCATCACTACGTTTGATGGTGCATGCGAGTGGCCATATTGAGTTTTACTGGAAACCCCTTCAAATTATTTTATGATGCATGATGGTGGTGTCGCTTTTTAAATTGTTTGTTCTGCAATCTGCATAAATATATAATAGGTACCCAATTGGATGGCATCATGGCAGCTGGTATCAAAAGCAGAAGGGACTTTCTGACCGAATTTCCAGATGATCAGATAACTTAGTGGAGGTTTAATTTTGATAAGATAGTCAGAGAGAACAACTGATAAGCCGAACGTGCTTGCAATTTTCGAAGACAAAAATTCCCACTTAATGGATCTATATCTTCTTCTTTTTTTCCCTTATCATTAACGGATATACTGGTAAATCTTAGAGACAGCAATTTTAAACTTATTACAATATGAGAAAGTAGGTCACAAGTTTAACTCATCTCTCAAGGTGTTAATTTAACTGTTCTAAAACACAAACTTTTGTCGATAGGAAAAAATAAACTTGGTGACTGGGTCCTACTATTTCTCCTAGTATAAGATATTTACTTCATAAGCACGGCTAATGAGCTGTTTGATCTTACAAAGTATTGATCCACATAATTAAAAGGAAAAGGACTATGGCATGAAGTGAATTTGTATACTAAATACATTAGTAAAACAATAAAGTGATCATGACTTGAGCAAAAGTTGGACTTATTTTTTTAGGTCATCTTATCTCTTCAGTGCTCTTCTACTGGGTATTGCAAATCTTGGTCACTATTTCATCAAGAGAACCTAAAATTGGCCTACCCAAAAAATGAAAAGTTTCCCTAATCCTCCAAACATACCACTTTCCCAACATAAAATAAGCAATTCAGGCAATGTATATATTGTTTGATATGGGACTGAATCCTAGCAGCATTGCCAGAAAAAGAAAGAGAAACATTAGTCATGAGAACTTAAATCTCCAACTTCTTGTCATCAAACTTCTCTCTGCAGCTTATCTCTCTCATCATTCAGGCCTTCTGAATTCATCTACAACCAAACAATTCTCAGTACTACCATTTTTTTTCTTATAAACCATGGCTAATGAAAAGGAATCCTCACGTGGATTACAGGGTCTAATTGCAAGATTTCTATCAAAAAATTGGAGGTTTTTGGAAAGAGCTTGGAATTTAGGAGTCTCTGAGCCTAAGAAGTTTATCCATTGTCTCAAAGTAGGACTGGCTCTTTTATTTGTGTCACTTTTCTATTACATGAGGCCTTTGTATGATGGTGTGGGAAGGAATGCTATGTGGGCGATTATGACCGTGGTAGTAGTTTTTGAATACACAGTCGGTAGGTATCCCTCTTGAGGCACACCATATATGTCGTCGTCTTCTTTTTTTAAACTGTACCATACATGTCTATTCTCCTCTTTTGTTCATGTGAAAACAACTGTTAACCTTTATTTTGAATAGTCCGGGGAGAGTTCAACTGAGATTTTTAAATTTGATCTTATGGTATCAGGTGCAACGCTATACAAGTGCATTAATAGAGCAACTGCAACTTTTCTTGCTGGATCTTTGGGCGTTGGTGTTCATTGGGTGGCCGGTCAATCTGGAGAAAAATTTGAGCCCATAATTCTTGGAACTTCGGTTTTTCTTCTTGGTGGGTACAATATTTGATATTTGATCATGTGGAGGAGCTTAGTAGTACTCCTATATCTTTTTGTTCTTTTCTTTCTCTCTTTTCTATATGGGATTAGTTCGAATTTGATTCTTACAAACTTCATTTTAACTTGTCTGGAGTTTATATGTCGATGACTTAGGGGTGCTCAATAGCAATCAATCTTTCTTGCAGCTTCTGCAGCTACCTTCTCACGATTCATTCCAACAATAAAAGCGAGATTCGATTATGGTGCCGTGATATTCATCCTCACCTTCAGCTTGGTGTCACTTTCGGGATATCGTGTTGATGAACTGTTGACGATGGCACAGAACCGAGTATCAACAATATTGTTAGGAACCTCCATATGCATTTTGATAAGCGTGTTGCTCTGTCCAGTCTGGGCTGGCTATGAGCTTCACCATCTCGTCAATAGTAACGCAGAAAAACTTGCAGATTCCTTGGAAGGTATGCTCATAATGCCGATCACACAAAACAACTGAATGCATAATGTTCATTTAACACAACGATTTTTTTTACGCAACTTCAAAATTCAGGATGTGCAGCTGAATTCTTCAGCAATGGCATTGGGAACACTAGCAATGAAGACTCTAGTAAAAAGCTGCAAGCATACAAATGTGTACTAAATTCAAAGGGAACAGCGGAATCCCTGGTAAGTCCCCCGAACGTTTTTGTCACGCTTCCAGATAAAAACTGAAAATAGTTTTAAAACACTCATTGTCTTCACATAGTTTTTTTAAATTCAAAAACTTGTTTTGTCAGATTTCCTGAAGAAATGGGTTATCGTATCAGATGATTTTACATTTTTGTCAAAAGTTTTTATGTGTTTTTTTGGAAATGAACAGAAAAGAGAAAAGGAAGACAGTATCAAACAGTTGGAAGTTATAGTAACTTCATTGCGTTTCCAACAGGCAAATTTTGCTAGATGGGAGCCTGCACACGGGAGCTTCAACTTCCGACATCCATGGAAACAGTACCTCAAGATTGGGGCTGCAATGCGCAACTGTGGTTTCTGCATTGAATCTCTCAGTAGCTCCATAAACTCAGAAGTTCAGGTAAATCCACTTGTTTGAACTGCTTCTTAACTACACATCATTCTACACCACTGCTAAAAACTCAAATTTATGACTACTACAGGTACCCAAGTCTCTAAATAAGAACGTAGGTGAAATTTGCATGAGATTGAGCTCTCATTGTTCCCAAGTCATGAAAGAATTGGCAGCGACATTGAAAACCATGAGAAAATATTCTACAACAGATGTATTGGTGGGAGAAATGAACTTCGCAGTTCTAGAGCTTCAAAATGCCTTGAAATCTCTTCCCAACCAGCTGTTACAAATTGGTGCAAAAGGAGAGCAAACCACAACAGAATTCATAGTACCTCTCATAGATATTCTTCCATTGGCCACAGCAATATTTTTACTGATTGAAATTGCAGCACGGATCGAAGGAATTGTTGATGCAGTTGATGAGCTAGCAGATTTAGCTGAATTTAAGCCTGCAATCGATGAGCAATCAAAACAGAGCCAGTCCTCTTCAGATAAAACAGATGATGATACCATGAAGGCCTTTCAAAAGGTCTAAGTTCATCATGATTTGTTGATGCTGTGGTCCTTGTCCATGAATAACAGAAAACTTCTCTGTTTGTTTCTTGAGGAACCATACAGTGTACGCTCTGCAAAACTTTGGATCATCCCCACAGATAACTCCTCCGCAATATATGCAGGCTCCATCCACAATTCTCAAATTTAGAGAGGCCTAGGAAATATGTCCATTCAATCCTTCCTTTAGTCATAAATCATTTAATCCCTAACGTAGCAAAAAATATGTAGACTAACAGATGTCGACGAATTTTATATTAACAGGCCGCAAATAACCAAGAATAAACACCCACAAGTCCATAAACCTTCATCTAGTTCTGACTTCCATCTTCAGACTTTTTCTCTCCATAGATAGGTTCCACTTATGGGAGCGGTGCATGTTAAGAATTCCTAGCATCTACCAGATGCTGAAAATTGAAGCACTAAAACTAAGTTCTTTCCACAAAATTTGAAACAAATTTGACACAGTTCAGAGGGAGAACGATTTTGTCCTGTTCGCAGATCTCTATTTTCTGTTTCCTGCAAAGTTTCCTTGTTCCATTTTGTGGATTTGGTAACAATGGTCCAGAGTGGTTGAGCCCAACATATCCAATTATGGTCAAAGTTCAAAAAATAAGCAACCATGTGCTCTGATATTCGGCCAAGTCCAAAAACATCCAGCAAAGCATGACTCTACAGTCAACTCAGACTCGATCTTTTTTGCTCCATTTCAAAGTTTATGTATGCCAGTAGAAGCAGTGCAATACTCCAACTAATAGAAAAACCCCTATTATAGTAACAAGAAGAGGAACAAGAATCTAGAATTTTTCATAATCAATAAAACAACATAAGAACGACAAGAAAGGGATTCGGATAGTAACTTCACACAACATATCACAAATAACAAGAACTTCATTCATTCTCTTTATAAATGTAACATCAATGGAACAACATATTCCAACAGGAGGCAGTTTTTGGACCACACATGACACAACTGTCATACCGAAAACTACCAAATGGTTCTGCAGTTTATTAATGCAAATTACCCACTTATTTTTGCTAAGGGCTAGACTATGTACACAGCTTCAATGTTGAAACCCATGAAATTCGAATTCGAATCACATGGCAATCAGTTGGTCAGTGACACTGTTGTCCTCTTCTTCGTCGCCACCTTCTCCCCACCCAAGGTTCACAGCCAATTCCTCCACTGCAACCTTGATAACATCAGATCGGACACCAATATCAGTAGCATACCTGCTCATGCAATACATCCCAGCTGTTACTGTAGCCACACCAATTGGGCTTGGCATCAACAACTTCAGAGGGGAAGAAAGCAGGGCAGCTAAAGGAGCTCCAACAACGGAAGAAGCTTGCCCACTTCTTCCAACTCCCGACCTCTCAACTATCAGGAGGCCAGTTTTACAGTACAAAGCAAAGTCCTCACAGTTGTTCTGAAACACATCATAATTTCCAAACCCATTTTGAAGCAGATACATAGCTCTGTGAATGACTGTTTCAGGTGGATCTGGCATTGCAGTGGTGCAAGTGCCACCTCGTACTTTGGCAAGGAAAACAGATGGGGTAACACCGTATTCAAAGGAGTAAAGTGATCCATTCCGAAGAAAGCAATCGAGGCAGGTGAGTACCACTCCACTATTGGGTTGTCTGAATCCACAATCAGGAAATGTGGGACAGGATGAGGGGAGGTCATAGTTTTCTTCATAGGAGTTGGCAGAAGTCTCTGTGCTGGAATTTGCATCATGCCTGGGCGTAAAATGAACCACTTTGCTTCCCCCAACAAAGATACCTGCATCAATGGATAGTTTGAAATAGAGATGGACATGAAATGATGAAACATTCGCAATTGAGATGCCACATATGCAATCTCAAGATCTGGCACCCAAGCTGTTCCATTTCAACAATCCAGGCCTTTTTTCCAACTTAAAATCACGTGGCTGTAAGAAAAAGAGAACAACATATGCTGATGTGCCAATGTCCCACAAGTAGCTAACTAAAAGAAGTAAAAAAAGGTATCAAACACAGATCAAAACTTAGCTCTTCTAACTTGGAGTACGTAACATAGCATGGCCAGTGAAAAAGATTGCTTTTTTTTTAGAAGCAAGTTACTATTGATGCTTCCATGAGTGACAATCCAAATGCTATGCTGGGCAAGATAGTGACAAGGGGGGAAGTGGAGCCCTCTACAACATAAACGTAAGGGCAATTGCTGCTACCTGTGTTGGTTTGTTAGATAAGATGAAGACAAGGCCATTGCTCGCCCGTTAGTTGTCCTGTGATGTTTATGTGCAATTAGAGAAAGCATAAGAAACCCCATGAAAGTGCGTCAACCAAATGAACTCATGCCTTATTTTCTTGGGTACCTTTTTTCCCCCTAACCACTGAAAGACATTCCTCTCTTTCCATGTATTCCACTTTTACCACAAATTACATCTGAGCTATCCTTGGTATGAAAGATTAGAAGGATCTATATATGGATAGATGAACGCACTCAAGCCCACTTCTTCCATTCGTTTGTTGGACAAGGACACAAAAATCATGCCATCAATCGCTAGTGGGAGACGAAAAAATCAAAATTCTGGGCTAATTGAATCTAATGTCAGCATAGGAAACAAACACAATTTTGGCTGAAGACACTTGGGCACCATCAAAGCGCCATGTCAATGAATCTAGCAGAGGAAAATTACAGTTTGGTAATGCTTCGACAAAAGGTGGAAAATTTTGTGTCCCTTTGTTTTTGTTGCTGGAATAATGAGCTAAACCAAGGTACAATATATTTCTAGTTCCAATTTATTGACATTTTAGGTCACTAAAAACTCAAAGTAATCTTTTTAAAGGTTAAACCCCGCCAACAAATGGCAAGTTGCCTTAAAAATCATTCCCAGCTTAGCAAGACTTAACAAACACACAATTGTATTCTGGGTCCTTGGCTGCAGGGGTGCTTTAGTATAGTAATGCAAAAGGCAAAAGGCAAGAACAAAGCATGCAAAGATAATCAGCAAGAGAGATCCGTCCCAAACCACCCCCCCACACACACACACACACAAAAACTCGAACACCAAAACAAACGAGGACCCACATTTCTTGTTTCTGCAAAGTTATGGAAATCACAGATAGAAAGGGAGGTGCTTTGTAGAAGAATTGAAAGGGAGAAGGGTTAAAAGAGGCCAATTACCATGGTGAGAGTAAGCGAATACAGCTCTGTAAGTGTAGATGTGGTCTCCTGCTTTGATCTCACTTCTTTCTACTCTGTTGCTGAGGAGACCCATCTCTAGTCTCTACCCCTCCTCTCCCTCCCTAATCCCTATTCCCTCTCTCCCACCTCTTCCCTGAAATGAGGCCACTTTGCAAGTCAACTCGTTTTAGCTATACGATACCTGCAATTTCATCATTACTGGTACTAATTAGATTCTGTTTGGAACTTAACGGAAAAGAAAGAAAAAGAAAGGAAAATAACAAAAAAATTTCTCCTATTGTTTGGTTGGAAAAAAAGTGAAAAGACAATAACAATTTTTAGTTGTGTAAATAGTAAATTTTCTTCCTATTTTCCTCTTGTTTCCCTTCCACTTTATTTTATTTTCCTTTTCTTTCTGTTCTTCAGGTTCCAAACAGAGCCTATAGGAAAAAAAACCAATATACTCTTTTGGGCAAATTTCACTGACCTCCCCTGAGGTTTCTGACACGAACAGAAACCTCCCCTGAGGTTTCTGAAATGACACTGACCTCCCCTCCTTTACCTGACAATACCATTGGATCCCCCCTCCGTTACCTGAACGTTAGAAATGGACGGAAAAGGTAATTTCGGTCCCTAATTTAGTTTTGTTTTTGTTTTATTTTTCAATCATTATCCTACTTCTTTCACAGAGAAATTATTTGTTGCTCCAAGGGCAACACGTGGACTTAGTCAGGTGGTGCCTCCCACCAACAAAAATTCGCCCCACTGACACACAATTCTTCTCTCTCCGGACACAGCTTTCTCTCAAAAATCAAGTGTTCCAAATTACAATCCGTTTGAATGGGTGAGAAGATTTTATTTTTTTTATCATTTAATTTTAAAGGGTCATAATTAAATTTTGACTATAAGGCTCTCATTGATTAGCCCTAAGAAAATCATAGAATCAAATATCTTTTAGGACTAACCAACGAGAGCCCTAAAGTCAAAATTTAATTATGACCCTTTAGAATTAAATGATCAGAAAAATAAAATCTTCTCACCCATTCAAACGGATTGAAATTTGGAATACTTAATTTTTCAACTTGTAGTTTATAACTTTATATATTAAAAAATATGGTTAAAAAATTAAGTGTTCCAAATTTCAATCTGTTTGATCCGATAGAAAGATTTTAGTTTTGTGATCATTTTATCCTAAATGGTCATAATTAAATTTTGACTATAGGGCTCTCGTTGATTAATCCTAAAAAAATCGTAGATTCAAATATATCTTAGGACTAACCAACGAGAGTCCTAGAGTCAAAATTTAATTATGACCATTTAGAATTAAATGATAAAAAAAATAAAATCTTCTCACCCATTCAAACGGATTGTAATTTGAAATACTTGATTTTTGAGAGAAAGCTGTGTCCCGAGAGAGAAGAATCATGTGTCAGTGGGGCGAATTTTTGTTGGTGGGAGGCACCACCTGGCTAAGTCCACGTGTTGCTCTTGGGGCAACGAATAATTTCTCGGTGAAAGAAGTAGGATAATGATTGAAAAATAAAACAAAAACAAAACTAAATTAGGGACCGAAATTACCTTTTCCATCCATTTCTAACGTTCAAGTAACGGAGGGGGGATCCAATGGTATTGTCAGGTAAAGGAGGGGAGGTCAGTGTCATTTTAGAAACCTCAGGGAAGGTTTCTGTTCGTGTCAGAAACCTCAGGGGAGGTCAGTGAAATTTGCCCTACTCTTTTCTATGCAGAGAAAATGTAGTATAATCAAGGTGGGGCAGGAGAAGAGAGAGATGATTGGCTGACCGAAGCATCTGATGAACTACTACCCTGACCAATTCAACATATTAGATGAGTGATAATGATGCTGATGATGATGATGTTTCTTCGTCTTTTCTTTTCTTTTGCTCGCTTTTTTCCCTTTGCTTTTGATGGGGAATGCGGAGTGATGAGATTAGGCTCCTCTGTGCTCATGTGCACAGAGAAAACCCAATGGGTGAATTTTCGTCTATACCCTTCTTGATTTTCGTAATCATGAATGATGTTCTCATTCGTCTACACCTAGTCCAAGAAAAGTTTTCCCATTTCCGGGAGAAAGTTCATATAGTAATACCTAATATTCCGAAGTACCGGGGAAAAAAAAAAATTAGTACCTTGCCTCCTTATCACGGTTTCCAGTGCTTCTTTAGTTTGTCACTTTTTTAGTTTATTAGTATTTTGATTTAAAAATAATTAAATGCATACACGTTATTGTTTGTTTACTTTACATAATCATCACTCAAAAAAAAAACCTGTTTTTTTATTTGGTATTTTGCTAAAATAGGCAGATAAAAAAGTACTAAGTCGTTTGACCAAAAAAAGGGCCTAAATGTGGTGGTATAGTTTTATTGTCTTTTCTTCTTTTAAGAGAAATTCATTGTGTATTATATCCTCAATTATTTTTCCGTGTCAATTTTATACTTGAAATTATGAAATCAAATCATTTAATGACAAAAGGAGCAAATTTATTAGATGGAATTTCTCCGAAGTTGACCATCGTATGGTTTTCTTTGCAGAATTTTTGTACTAAAATCTTGTTTGCAATTCAATCCATGCGAAAATAATACTCCAGAAATAGTTGCCGTAGTTTTCAAATGTGAAATTGCGGTGAACACTTTGAGTAATACATACAGTACACAAGTACTAACACAATTCATCTTCTCTTTAGTTATCTCTATTATAAAACAGAAGGGTGTGGGGACAAGTTGTTGGAACGACTTAGATTCATTTGATCCAAAGGCTGTTGTGCATCCTCCTACTTTCCAGTTAAGTGTCCATGGTTTTCACCTAAATCATACAACTGTCATTCCCATCCAACTGGGATACGTAGTGCCGTAAGCACGAGTTTGCACTAGTTTATATATATCTTGGCTAGTGGTCAACTTGGCTCTATTATAAAACAGAAGGGTGTGGAGACAAGTCGTTGGAACAACTTAGATTCATTTGATCCAAAGGCTATAGTGCATCCTCCTACTTTCCGGTTAAGTGCCCATGATTTTCACCTAAATCACACAACTGCCATTCTCATCCAACTAGGATACGTAGTGCCGTAGGCACGGGTTTGCACTAGTTTATATATATCTTGGCTAGTGGTCAACTTGGCAAAATTACCAAGGTACGTCAATACCATGCCTCTAAACACATACACGTCATTACTACTCCACAAAACTTCAACAGAGGAGTTAGGCTTTCACTGCAATAGAAGACTGAGGTTTCATTATTAACACCACTGAAACTTCAACCTGCTTAAACTCCTCTACATAACTTCGAATTTCCAGAGCTCAAAGAGAGCTAGATCTTTCCGGACATGTAGAAGACAGAAAAGACGACCATGAAATATTCTGACCGGAAAATAAACAACAGGATTCAACTGAAGTTGAAAGAACAAGCAGCTTTCTGCCAAGCTTTATTGCACAGAAATTATACATCAATTACATAAATCTCCCAATACTCAACAAGAATGATCCGGTTATTTAAGGTGTATATAACCATTTACCTAACTTCCTAAACAGATGTTCCAATTGTAGACTTCTACATCAAACTCTGGATCCCGTTCTAACAAATGGGTCAATTCCTTGGCGCACTCAGCATCCTTGGCCAGTAACAATGCAAAACCCCCTCCACCAGCCCCCACAAGCTTGTAGCCACAGCAGTAAGGGTCAGCAAATGCAAAGAGTTTATCAACAAATTCATTGCTACAACAAGGGTCGAGTTCTTGATGCAACCTCCAAGCCTCCATCATAATCTCCCCTAGTTCATCTACATCACAGTTCATTAAAGCTTCCCTTCCAATCTTTGCCAGTTCAGCGAGGCGTTTGATACTGGATACAAGCAGGTTGTCTCGCCGGAGATACCGGATTACCACCTTTTGCAGGACTTGGTGCGCAAGTCGAACCTACATGGTAACAGCAGGCTGCAGTCTCAGAGGAACTTACAAAATTCGCAAAGAAACCCATCCAACCAACCAGAAGAAAAAGATACCCAGGAGAAAAAGACAAGAAAACGTTAGGGACACGTATGTCCGGGCACAGATGTGCTCGGAGGTGTCTGAAGTTTGTGGGTTCCAGACTCCCAGCATCGTATGGAAGTATGGAATCCACATGCATCAATTAAACGGCTCGGGACACATCTGTCCATAGCACTACAAGGTAGAAAACAAAATTTAATTACAGGGAATAGAAAGGGAGCCAGAAGAATGAACTTAATAGCACCAAATCAACCTAAGGGATAAAGGGCGAGGGACTATCCATTAGGTGAATATGGCTGCCACAAACTTTTAGTTCTTCAAATAACTCAATTAGGCATTTTTGTCCTCAACTCAAGCCCTATTCCACCAAATGGATAATCAAATGATCCCTATGATTGAAGGGTCAACGAACATCCAAAGGTCTGACAGGAAGCCATTTGGCTCAGAGAATGAACGGGGAAAAAAAATATTTTGAGGTCTATTTGCGATAGTGTAGTATTGGAGTTATTATACCTCATTGTAATACATCAAGGGCAAAAAAGATCAACTAGGATGTACTACATAGTTAATTGGCTTCTACAAAGGGCAAGGTCTTGAGACGTAGGGGTAGCCAGGACTCCCAGGGCCTAGGACCCTCTATTAAATTTCACATTTAGTAGCCCTTCTAGTTGTTGCATTTGAAACCAAATTTTACAGACAAGCAGTTCAGGAACACTCCAGGACACTCACTATGATAATAACTTCATAGATATATAACTGAATTAAGGAAATGTCCGGCTATTCGCTAATTTTTCAAAAAGAAACATAAAAGAAATGAAAATATAAAAAGTGCAAGCTTACTTGGCCCGTAAATACCACAAGCAGTCGTTGCTGCAACTCCCTGATTAATTGTGGAGAAGCCAACAGGGGGATGACTTGAAGTCGCAATGGTATTCCAGGAAAACTTGTTGTAAATTTAATGCCAGGATATAAACCTCCAATTTGATCCTGCCAACCTCCTCCTGTTCCCATGAGTTGCTCTAACACCAAAACAAGTCTTGCGACATTTTCATTACTTTCATCCCCATCAGTTATTTGGAGAAGTCCCTTGACAACAGCTGCAGCTAAGATGCTGGAAGTTCCCAAGCCACTCCCACGGGGAACATTGGCCCATGTTCTAATCTTCAATCCCATGGACACAAGAATCTTATCATGGACAATGCCAGTCACTAGCAGTGCAGATTTGACAAGACGAAATGGATCATTGTTGTCAAATGGAGTTGTGATACAGGTAACATCTTCAATAAACAACTCGTTTCCAGCATCATCGCTGATTGACACCCCTGTAGTTATTGTTGTGTCTATGACGGTGCCAATTGGAAGAGAGCCATCCAAAGTTATTGCCATATTCAAAACACAACCAGCACGCTCTAAGCTCCATGGAGGAGTATCACTCCAACCACCAACAAAATCCACCCGAACTGGTAATTCAACCTTAGCTGTTCTAGAGCATAAAGATTTATCCACAAGGCCCTCCCTGTTGATAATCTGATTTCCTTTCGGATATATCCTGCTGGAGGATTCAGGGAAACGTTCTGCAAACACAAAAGATAACCATTTAGTAGAGATGAAGCCCTTCATAAAGTCAGGAAAAATTACAACAGCAGACTAAATTATTACTAATAATACTCAGAGAGTATGGTACAAACTTGAGTAAAAATTTGGGGAGGGGGCCGGGAACTGCAAAAACAAAACCAACAAAGAATAGTTGACATAGCTGATCCTCGAAGAGGATTAAGCGATCATGTTTTCCCTCCACTGTCTTCTTTTCACCTTAACGCAACCTTATGTCTACCAAGACATAATTTCAATGCTTACCTTTGAAGCCATACCTCACAGCTGAAGCGGTTTCTTCCGCCACTGCAGCCCAAACTTTGTGTTCCAGTTCACATGCTGCTGTTTCTTCACTGCAAGCTCGAAGAAGATCAACTTGCACCTGGTATACCCTGCTTTTAGGAAGGATCTTAGAGTTCTGGGCCTGAAGGTTGGGACACAAGGCTAGGAAGTCTTTGCACATTTTGACTCCTGAGGCTTCTTTTTGGAGGATTTCTTCACACAACTGAGACAAGTTGCGGCCAAGCAAACCAAAATTAAGGCAAGCTTTGACAATCCCAGCTGCAAGATCTGCGTGATGATTTCCAGAGCCAAAGCACATTTGTGGGAAGTCAATTGATCTATGCAATTCCTCCAAACTGACACGGTGCGACTTTTTCCATAAAAGAAGCAAGGATCCATTTAATTGGTCACTCAAGCCCATCAACCATGTTGCCACACGAAGCATCTCAAAATAAGAAAGAATGGGGAATATCTTTGCGCTCCACAAACACTTCTCCTGAGAAACTGTTGAGCTCCACAAATCAGTTTCTTGAATGCCTAAATCATCTAAAACCTTTTCCCATGGTTTCCCACAAAAAGTTCCGTCCCTTGGAAGAGAATTTTTTGGGTTGTCATGGAGACCACAGTACACAATAACTCTTCCAGTGCATCCTACTAATGGAACCTCCCAAAGACAATGCCGATCAGGAAGCATGAACCTGAATGGCTCCTTTGGGGCACTATCATTGACAACTGGCACATGAACACCAACAATGATGGATTGGGAACCAATTTGTATGCCACCGGATATGGATGAATCGTATACAATAGAATCTTCCCCAATTGAGACACCAGGTGCAATCTCACTGGAAAGAATAATAGCAGATGCAGCAATGTCAGAAACAGTGGTTGCCGGAATAGAACATAGGTGTCTACGACATACAAGTTCCGAACTACCCCCGCTAAGGTGATCCAAGACTTCACTTGAGGTTCCAAAATGTAGGAACGACAAATCATCTGCATGGATTGGACCCAAACAACCATCAAGGAGGTTTTTAGTAGGTGATATATGCAATAGATCATGAAGCATAACATACCCAACAAAGATCCCACATTGCTTTATTATCAACTCCCAAACTAGTTTATGAGCCTAGGCAATCGCTCCACTCATTGCAAATTGGTTTTGAGTTGGATGCTTCAACAGAGCCATGCTTTTAGAGGCATGTGGACAAGACTCTCTTGATTGAATGATTGCCCCCTTGTTTGTGCCTTAAGTTGTTTCTTTGTGATCCCTATATTATGGTTCTTTGTTAACCTCTCCACATGTGAGTCAGGGTTGCACTTGCGGGGGAGTATTAGAGTTTATCCCACATTGATTAATTATCACCCCCCAAACTAGTATGTAAGCCTAGCAGCCTCTCCATTTATTGCCAAATGATTTTGAGATTCATGCTTTAACAATAAATATTAAACTTCTTTCAATAAGAGATTCTACAACAAACAAATCACCTTAGACGAGGCGGCAAAAGAATTTTCACGGTTTCTAGGGATACTATAGCTATTACTCAAAGTTTGAGGGGGAAGACAAAAGCATAAGGCTTTCCAATAAACAAAGTGTCGTAAAAAATAACAAAACAAATCTCTCCAAGAAATAAATGAACAGAAAGATTGCAGAAATCTAACACCTGAAGCAAAGATGTTCAAATGCTGGTTGTTTCTCTTCGTTCTTAAACAATTGAAAAGAGAATGATTAAGCAGGATTTGATTTCGAACCAAATATTTTTTGTGGCAAAAATCTGAATCAATTAGTGTCAAAGCTACCATAGCTCTTGCCAGCAAACACACTTTTCCACTAAAGGGAACAAATATAAGTATAATATCAGCATCAATAGGCCGAACAATGGTTGACATACAGGCACAATAGCTGAACATCTTATGCTGTCCCAAACTGTTGACGAGTTCTTCACCCAAAGGGCGTGGTAGCAGCCATTCATGTTTTGCAGGTACCCAAGCTGCTACCAGATCTTCATACAAACTCATCTGCACAGGTTACATAGATCTATTTCAAAAGCTGCTCGGTTGCTGGAATCCCTTACAAAACCAGTTATTATAGAGGTCCATTTAACTTTCTTTTGGTCAGTATATACTAAACAAAATACTGACATTTTTGCAATTAAAAAAAATATAGGAAAAGCATATCGAAGACAGAATATCAATTTTCTCTCCAATTTCTTCTTAACTTTTCCTCTAATTTTTCTCTTCATTATCTTCCCTTCCTTTCCAATTCCTTCACCAAGTTCCAAACAGAGCGTTACTTGGGCTCTGTGGATAGCAATCGATAATTGTAGATATACTCACTAACAGAATCCTTAGGATTAGTATACGCACTAATATCCTTTTTCTAACCACCAAGTAAATCATGTCACAACTGTCGTTGCACTCTGTTGTCAACAGCTTGTCTGCAGAACCTAATACAGTTCAAAGCTGTAAGTCAAGGCAGTTCACAACAGCAAGAGGTAAAAGACACAGTACGGAGGTATAATGAAGAAAATATTAGGGGAATATCTGAAGTGCCATCACAGCTACTAGTAAACATTTTTAACGACTGAAATCAACCGGACTTTCTGATCAACATAAATCCCTCATTCAGTAAATTAAAGAGGGAGAAAATAGTCCAAATGTTTAGATCTCAATAGTATATTTGGGTGTGCTACAGCAATTTAAATTGACGAGATATACAATAAGTCATGTTTAGATCTCATGCCAAACCAACATCTCCAACAATCACAGCTAATATTCGATAAAACAAAACTCCAGATGGGTTCCTCCAAAGTGAAGGCTAACCTCTTTTCTGCTCTTCAGAAGCTGTGAAATCATTGGTTGGCTGGAATAGGAAAGCATAGCAAGCTCCTCCCATGCTTTACCTCTAACTGCTATTATTCCAGTGTCAAGCAATGTTCTACCATCATCTAGAATTGCCTTATGCTTAACAAGCTCCTCTACACTAGGTTTCTGAAGAAGATCCTCAACTAAACTGACAGAATTAGTTCCATCAGAAATTCCAGTTTTGGATGCCACAATAACACCATGGTTAGAAGCAATGTCCAGAGTAATAGGAACAGTAATGATGCTGGCAGTATCTCCTGGAAGAGTCATAGCTGAGGCATCAAAGCATGGAAGAACATCACCTGTCATGATAAATAGTCCACCTGCAGATAAGTTTTGTTAAAAGATATGATGGCACAAGAGTTAATTATAAGCTCTTGAACAACATTCCTACGGTCCAAATGTTGCATATGGACAAAGTGTTCATGCACCACTGATATATGCATACACCAACCCAAGACTTTACACCTGATGCATCTTAATAGTTTCCTTTCGCAAACAAGTGGCACTAGGTGACTGAAGGTACCATTTTAGGTTGCGCTTATGACCAGAAGGTCCAGAAGTCAATATTGTTCAAAAGATAAACAGGACAAGTAACCTTCATTTTCAAAAGCTTGTCTTGCACAAGAAGAAATTGCAAGTACTTGGTCAAAAAGCAGGGGAACTGGCCCATCGGGGTCTTCAGATGCCAAATATGGTAGAGGCAGGAAAACTTTGCCCATAGGATTTGCCCAAGGTACCCTTTTAGAGTCACCTCCCGCATGAAGCAACAGTATATGCTTTTTTGCAATGAAGCTAACCAATGGTAGAAGCGGAAATTCATCGTTGGACTTATCACGGGGCGCAGAAGATCCAAAGCCACTATCATATCCATTTGCCACTGGCTGATTGTACAAGTCCCAACAAAGAAAAAACAAGATGGTTGCATGAGCATGTAGCATCACAAGTTTAATGTAACACCTTACAAGTTATATCCGCGAGAAAAAACATACAGGAAATAAAAATTTTAAAAAAATAAACAAGATGGTTATATGAGTCTGCTCATGCAAACACATAACACATACGAGAGAGAGAGAGAGAGAGAGAGAGAGAGAGAGAGAGAGAGAGAGAGAGAGAGAGTAGGAAAAAATCATGAATGTGAATATTTTAAGTTTTAACAGCACTAGAAGCATCGTGACTTGCACGATGTTATGAGCAGAAGCATGAAGCCATTGCTAGGGTTGCTACCAGTGTTCTAAAACAAGGAATTAATCAACGATTAATTGCCGACTAGTCGCTAGCGGGGCCTATCCGATTAGGTCTGACTAACGATTAATCACCGATTACTAATTAATATGAACCGATTAATCGCTCGAAGGTGGCCGACCGCCTGACTAGTGCCTAGCGACTTTTAGAACATTGGTTGCTACCTAGTACACTATCACTAAGATGATCAGATATTACACAGACATCTTAAAAGATAGGGAATTCTAATAAAAAACGGGACAACAAAGTTTCCATTGGAAATAATTAAAATGATCTAGTCATGTATGCGGTTATACAATCTTCCGAGGGGAGGTTAAGTGATCATTTTGCCCTCTCTACCAATGCCACAGTGCATAAGTTTCTCCCTGTGGACGTACGGTTGAGGATATCTTTAAATATCACTACACTACATTGATAGAAGCTTTTCATTCTGTCTAAGCAGCTAACAAAAAGAAGACCAATACCTAATGGTCAATTAAAACGCAAACTCACAACATCAAGAGGAGTGGCATGGGGAAATGCCAGAAAATTTTGGTTGCTTATCTTTCAAATTTGGCATCAGTCCGATTGCTTTCGTCAAGAAGTTATTTCCGATTGCTTTTGTCCAGAAGTTAGTCCACATAATCAAAAGTATAACTCCCACCAAACCTACGGGCATAGAGGAAAATAATGGCTTCCACCAAAATCAGAGATCAAAATGGTATCCTGAGTACTTCCCCACTTTTGTATTCCTAAGAATGAATCCGCAATATTTTAGCATATGGAAACAAAAATCGCAACAATCAAACACCCAAGCCCTAAGGTTTAAGGCATGAGAGGGCAAACAATGTTAGGCTGACACTTGGCGTCCAAAGGTTTAACTCATTTAGAAGACGGCCAATCCGTGAATTGACCTAAAATATTAGCACTCGTATGCAGTAGCGGAGGGAGCATGTGCCCACCGGGGGCACATTCCCCCATTGCAATGTTCATTTTTTCCTCTCTCATACACTTGAACTAATTTGCACCTTTAGTTTTAACATATTTATTTCACTGTTTAGATATTACGTTTTCTTTTCCAAAACAGAAGACCTTCTTCGTAGCATAACACGCTGGTAATTCCAAAGAAGCATT
The DNA here is from genome assembly GCA_019656275.1 of Rhododendron kiyosumense. Taxonomy (NCBI): domain Eukaryota; kingdom Viridiplantae; phylum Streptophyta; class Magnoliopsida; order Ericales; family Ericaceae; genus Rhododendron; species Rhododendron kiyosumense. The sequence continues at coordinate 277,068 of BPLS01000147.1, read as the reverse complement.
TTTCAAACGTAAGTACAACAATGATGTCTTGTTTGCTTATTATTTGTTCATTGGTACTCTTTGAAGGGGGGAAATTTTATTAATTTTTCGATTCTTCTCTTCTAAACTTCAAAAACAGAAATAATGTAAGCTAAATAAGCGAAAAGTTGACTAAAGATGCTTTCTTTCTGAAAGGCAAACAAATACACAAGACAAACTAAACGGACATATTGGATTCGTTGTTGATTTAAGTGCCAATTTTTCCTATCTTATCTTGGATATTGAATTCCTTAAAATTGTGTTTAATAGGTGCCCCACTAATACAAACTTCTGGCTACGCCTCGTATGAGCTGCTAACCCGCATTGCCAGGTCAATATGAACAATGGGAATCTCTAGTCTTGCTAAACACAACATCCTATACCCAAGCAATAATATAGCAGTTGATTAAGGACAACATTTGTGTTATGAAATGGACGGTAATTGTGGAACGGTACCTCCGGGCAGAGATCGAGACCAAGGTGGCGGTAATGGCGTGCGAGGGCGTAAATGGCATTGAGAGTGGCAGCGCCGGAGCCTATCCGCTGCCCGTCCGGGTCGGGCACGGCGAGGGTGACCGTGGAGATGGCGATCCGGCCCATGCGCTTGGCCCGCCTGAGCTGCCACTCGTAGAGCGCGGCTTGGTGGGGACTGGCAGCCGTGAGGACGATGGCATCCCACGTCGGAACCCTAGACGGGTGGCGCACCGACAACCTCAGACGGTACCACGATTTACGAAGTATTCGGGCCAAGTCCGCTTTCACCTTGGACCTCGTGGATCTCTTGTTCTCCATTTAAGAAAAGTGATGATGATCTTGTCCAATTAGTATATCACTCACTCTTCTGCCTTGTGCCACTTCAGTCAACAGAAAGTCCTAGCGATATGCGTAAAAAGTGGAGTGTCTCAGTATTTGCATATTTATAGGTGTAGATAAAAGTGAAGTGTGAAGGCGAGGAAGATGAATATAATTTGTTGCAAAGTGTAAAAGATGAAGGCAGGCAAGCAAAATAAACTGTAAATAGAGACGGAAGATTTTTAGTGGTTTCCAACCGACAGCCCCTTCGTGAATCGTGACAGACTTGCCTATTTCTGATTTTTTTTTTTATAAGCAAAAGGATGGGAGGGGGCAACAGCGTAGCAACTCTCTTTGGACGTAATTATAAGGGCTCTCTACCCGTCAATATAATGTCCGGTTCGAGACAGAGCTACCATCGGCCATCACCACGGCACCACATCAATTGGTAAAAGATCCCTCCCTTTAATCCACAAACGAGATTTGAGCACCCATCGAGACTCAAACTCTCGCCTGCGTTAAGCAGCGTGATGATCCCAGCAACCGAGCTACGCTGTTTCTGATGATAATCTCGCTTCTAAGGACTAAAAAACCCTTTCTATTTTTAGTTCTCTATATAACCAAAAATAAATTATGTAACGTTAATGTTTGTTCACTTTTTCTCCTAATTAAGGGGAGAGGGTAGGACATGATCGAATAAAATATAACGTATACTTTTATTTTGTACGGTAATTAATTAAGTAAATGTTTTAAATTGAAAGGATGATAAGATGTGTTGTCAAGTTAAGTTATGATACGCAAATATCTATATGAATGTCCCTTCAAAATTTTAACATAGATGTATGTGGGCTCTATATCTATCGTGTGAAACTTACTTGCTGTGGTCAAAATTTACATCCAAATGTATGCACGTTCATCTGTATTTTTTTTGTTAAGTTGTTTATCTGCGTTCATAATCTTATTTCAATATAAATAAATAACTTTCCGGAAAAATTTCCCATGATGAATCTACTAGTAACAAGTACTCCAATTGGAAAACATTTAAAATTTCACGTTTATTTAAATCAACCACACACGTGTTGGTTCATTCCTTTTCTTCCGCGCGCTCTCTCTCTCACACAACCGGCTATAATCAATCCCACCCTTGCCATTTTCTCTTCCCTTTCCCAATCTCTCCCCAGAATTCCATTCCACCCTCTCCCTCCTCCCTCCATAGCCTTCCCTTTCAATCTTTATAATCTTTCCTTCATCAATTCAATTATATAAACCCCCGGCACCACCATCAATTTTGTGGGATAGGGCAAATGGTGATTCATAGGAAGCTGGAATGAGGGAAAGATCACATATCTTAATTGGATTTGCTGGGGTCATGACTAATTTCACCAAGTCATTGTCATCGTCCAGCTTTTTGGATCTCGATGCAATTCTTGTTATTCTCGTGTCCGAATGTCGATCCCAATTGCGGCGTCAGAGATCGACATTCGATCTCTATTCTATAGCCTCCGAAACCCTCCTCAATCACGCCTGCATTCAATTCCTCATCCTTTGATTAGGATTTGGGGACGCCTCTTCTTTCTCTTCTTACTGCTTCTCGTAGTAGTATTATTAGTTCTTGCCGGAATTGGGATGGATTCCTGTTCTGGGTTGGGTTCGCCTCACTCCGTTACTAGGTCGAATAACAACGGCTTGTTTGGTGCAGCTAAGCCTCCTAACTCTGATTCTGATTATGTAGAGAAAGACCCGCGGGGCCGATACGTTCGGGTAATCTATATACAGCATTGTAACCTTTTTGACTGGGCATTGTTCCGTATTAATTGTAGTATTGATTTTGTTACTTTGATGTACGGCTTTGATTTGATACTCCATAATATAAATTATAGTACTTAATATGTGGAATAATTCTATTCAAGCGTGTGTTCTGACTTCTTAGGCTCATGCTGTTTGTTTGTTGCGCATCATATAGGAATAGGAGTGATTAACTCTGGTCAATGATTAGTTAGCCCTTTTCTCAACAACGTAACGCATTCACGGTTGCAATTACTCCATTCTCTAGCTTGTGGAATTTCAATGATTGAATTATCGTTCTGTTTTCATATGGGAACAACTGCTATAATTTTATGTATGGTCATAAGAAAACAAAAGAAAGTCACACCGTATGCCCTTTTCTTCGTACCTACATCGTAAGAATTCGTGACTAACACCACAAGAGACCCAAACAAGGACTCCACAAAATCTCATTACTTTGCTCGAAGGCCAGAAACACAAGATCACACAATATTGGTAGCATAACCACGAATTAATCCTCGTAAGTTTTTTTTTGGGGTATAATTGAGAGGTCGAGTATCTAGGCAATTGAAGGAGAAGAAATCCAAGGAAATCAAGGCAATCAATGGTTTCAAGGCAATTAAGGATTTCGATATATATCAACTCAGAAAGGAAAGAAAACCAAGGATTTTGATATGTGGCAACATTTTTCAAAAAGTTACTTGAGCAACTCATACAGACTACCGAAGTTCTTTGAGCAACTCGGACAGATTTTGCAGCTAATAAATATGCGATCTTTTGAGGGTTTTTCAATAAGTTGCTATATATTTACCCTTTCCGGGGGTTTTCACGTATATCGTTGCATTCGTTATTTGGTTGTTTTCTTTTTTTTTTTGGTCAAATGGAATTTCATAAAACGATTACGAAGCAGAGTACCACATAATGGTTACATACATATTAGTTAGTCTTACAGAAACTAGGGGACCTAGGAACTAGTCTAGCACCTGCCTAATGTTTAGGCTATCTCTCAACTCAAGACAAATTCTCTCATAGCGGTAGGCATGTCCATAACAAACACAAGTTCATCTGTTTGTTCAGCACCCAATTTAGCAAGATGATTTCCACATTTTTAACAAACACAAGTTCTTCTGTTTGTTTAGCACCCAAGATGATCTGCACCCAATTTATAGCAAGTTCATCTATTTGGTTGCTTTCTTTTGTTTGTGCGATTGATTGATATTTTTAATTGGTGAATTTTTTGATTAGAGATTGAACATATCAAATCATTTATGAACCTAGGCAATCTAGGATTTTTCAATTTCGTTACAAACTAAACATCAGTAAAATGGAGGCAACACTGCGATTGGTTATCCAGGACTGCAGAAAGGAAATCCATCTCTCCTATATGGAGGGAGAGAACCTACAAAACTTCAACTAGCAGAAAAATGATATGGCAATCATAATCAAGCAAGAATAAGCTCTTGGAAATAAGGTAGAGTAGGTCCAGACTTATGGTTTCCACAGCTTCTATAGTCCTTGGTCTTCTAGGCCCTGTACTTCCCATAATTTAGTATCGGTTTGATTTACCCATCCACATTTTGTTCATCTTTGAGTCTTCGATTTCTTCCATTTAATCTTATTCCCATGACATCATCACTTTGATAACAAATTTTCTTTTGTGTTGCTATGACAGTACAATGAATTACTGGGCAAGGGCGCATTCAAGACTGTGTATGCTTCCAAAACTTTTTTTTAATAGCAATTAACCACATTAGCTAAAAGCCAAAATGCAATCTCAAGTGAAAGAAACTTTTATTAACTTTATGGGAACTAATTTGTTTCCTTGACTTGTATTTGTAGCTATAAGGCATTTGATGAGCTTGATGGTATAGAAGTTGCTTGGAACCGTGTGAGGATTGATGATGTGTTGCAGTCACCAAATGATCTTGGAAAATTGTATTCAGAAGTCCATCTCCTTAAAGCATTGAAACATGAAAATATCATCAAGTTTTATGATTCTTGGGTCGATGACAAGAAAAAGACCGTGAACATGATCACTGAACTCTTCACATCTGGGAGTTTGAGACAGTAAGTTCTCTTGACTGTTTCTAATTCATTTGTTTATCTAGTTCACGTTGTTGAAGTAATCTTGTACCATTTGCCCATCAGATATCGTAACAAGCATAAAAGTGTTGATATGAAGGCTATAAAGAATTGGGCTCGACAAATTCTCCGAGGCTTGGACTATCTTCATAGTCAGAACCCTCCGATTATCCATAGGGACTTAAAATGTGATAATATCTTTGTTAATGGAAACCATGGAGAAATAAAAATCGGAGACCTTGGATTGGCAATTGTTATGCAGCAGCCGACTGCTAAGAGTGTCATTGGTAAGACAATTATCGTAAGAAAGAATCATTGCAGCTTAGGAAAAAAAAAAAAAGAATCATTGCTAGGACTTTTGACTTATTTTCTATTTGTGCTAGGAACTCCTGAATTTATGGCTCCAGAGTTATATGAGGAGGAATACAATGAACTGGTGGACATATATTCATTTGGAATGTGCATGTTAGAAATGGTTACGTGTGATTATCCATATATTGAATGCAAGAATCCAGCTCAAATATATAAGAAGGTTACCTCAGTAAGTTCACCTAGCCCATATTTAGTTTCGTCATTAATTTCTACTAGACGGTAGGCAATTGAAATTGATATGTTTTGCAATTTGTTGCTGTTCAGGGAATTAAACCTGCTTCTCTTGGCAAGGTGACCGATCCTGAAGTTAAAAATTTCATTGAGAAATGTTTGGTCCCAGCATGTCAAAGGTTGCATGCAAAGGAGCTGCTTAAAGATCCATTTCTCCAGTCTGAGACTTTAAAGGAGCCTATTCTTGATCCTTTACAGCTACCCAACAAACTTCCCCGAACTGTGTTGAATTCTGGGCCCCATTCCATGGATATCGATCTTGAATATAACCACTCTGTATGCACAGACTCCAATAGCGGAAGCCCGCACAGTCCAGTTGTAGAATTACAGAGGAAACATCAAGACAATGAATTTAGGTTAACTGGAACAAAAAATGATGACAAAACAATCTCGTTGACCTTGCGAATTGCCGACTCAAATGGTATGTGGATATTTATTAGTTGCTTTCCTTTATAGTAGATAATACTGTTGCCTTTTTCATAAAATAACGTCCTCCTTTTCTTATGTGTAGGCCAAGTAAGAAATATACACTTTCAATTCTACCTTTACACGGACACAGCATTCTCAGTCGCTAGGGAGATGGTTGAGCACCTAGAGTTAGCATTCCATAATGTGGCATTCATTGCTGAGTTCATTGACTACTTAATAATGAGAATTGTACCTAATTGGAAACCTTCATCGGTTTACAATTTGAGTGGAGGGAGAAATCTGCATCTAGGATCTTCAGGAGTTTCCAATGACCAAACCCTTACAAACCGTAGTGATTCAATTTGTCCCACTGAGTTTCCCGTTAAGCAAGAAGGCCATGTTGAAGCCAATGAAGGTAGCTTGCAGAACAATTCAGTTTGTTCTAATTCTTTCGAACTAAATAGTTCTCCGAGTTTGGCAAATTTGGGAGATAATGAATCACAAGCATCATTTACTTCTGAGATGATGGCTGAAGAGGTTTCTACAGAGAATTACAAAATGTGTGGATCTGTTGATTATGGGATTGGTAAAAGCTCAATAAGCTTCAGTGGGTATGATTCAGAGATAGATTTCACGGATTTGTATTTTGACGAGTTTAAATTGCAAGGAAACGACAGTGGTGGAGAATTTAAGCTAATGAATGGATTGGCAAAGAGCTCAGAACTAACTTCTATTGACTTGAGTGGAACTTCAAAGGTTATGAGCTTGACAAGCTGTTGTTCATCTTTATCCTTGACGGAGAAAGAACAGGGCGTTGAGTTGAAGTTGGAGCTTGATGCGATTGACGCTCAGTATCGACAATGGTTTCAACAACTCTCATGGTTAAGGGATGAAGCACTTGAGGCAACCAGGAAAAGATGGATGATGAAAAAAAAGATGGCTCTTCACTGAAGAACATGTTATTTTGGTTTTTCATTTTCATGTAGTACTTTGGTTGTGGAAGAAGGATTTTTCGTTTCTTTTCTGCAACTATGTTTCAAACTCTTCTATGAACGTGTAAGTTTATAATTTGTAACCACCAATACAGAACTCATGACATCTGTTAGCTCCTTTCTATAGCTAGGGAGGGAAGAAAATGTTATATATTTTCGATTGTATAATAGTATATTAGTGTAGTAGAATGTTGTGTTATAATCCGAAACAATTGCCCAACTAGCCTAAGAATATAATTTTGTTGAGTATGTGCACGCAAAGGAACACAACAAATCAATAAACTTCCGTCTAGTCACAAATATTTTTGCATACAAATACTTATGACTCTTATGACTCTTTACATGGCCCACAACAAATCAATAAACTTCCGTCTAATCACAAATATTAGTGCGTACAAATACTTATGACTCTTTACATGGCTCTAAACATCCTTGACATAATTCATGTGTCCACACTAGGTGACCTCTCCCACTAAAGCTCTCCCTTATCCAATTGGTGATTCTTCTTTACCACAAAATGACGCTTTTCACCCTTTATATACCTATGCACTACCTTTTTCAACATTCTAGTCTCATTCCCTTCCATTATGTTTTAGAAGACTCCACAAACGTCTATAGTTTCTTTGAAACTTCCGGAATCTTCTAGCATCTTCAAGCCTCTTGTCATATTCTAAATGTTCCCAAACTTCTAGATCCTTCTAGAACTCTTCACAACTTTCTCGAATGTTGTGGTACATTCCACATAATTCCAAATCTCTCAAGACTACACTAAAATATTCTGAAACATTCCTAAATCTTCAAGAACTCTCTAGAGTAGAGCTGTGCTATGTGCACAGCAAGCTGTGCACAGCAGGCTTTTTCTCCCGCTTCGGGTCGCAAAAAGATGATCGGAACCACTCATTTTGTTCAAAATATGTCGTTTAAGGTTTCTGTAAAAAATGAGCTTCGTTCAATACCGTTAGAGGCGTTAACAAAACACCCAAAATCACTTCAGAATTTAGGACTATTTTTTTAGTCTTAAATTCTGAAGTGATTTTGGGTGTTTTGTTAACGCCTCTAACGGTATCGAACGAAGCTCATTTTTTACAGAGACCTTAAACGACATATTTTGAACAAAATGAGAGGTTCCGATCATCTTTTTGCGACCCGAGGCGGGAGAAAAAGCCTGCTGTGCACAGCCTGCTGTGCACGAGGCTTTACTGTCAAAACAAATTGGATACAGTGAATATAGAATAAAAAATGGGGAACACAAAAGAAAATAAAAGAAAACAGCTACGGGATTTGATAACAATGCATTAATTTGTACAAATACTACGTAGATCCGATAACGTTACGCTTATCCCCATAGCAGATCCAGCTGAAAGAAACTAATTCAATTGTCCAAGAAAATCCAAAATTAGACAAACCGAATGGGATTCTCATGCTATAGGAAAAACGGCCGTAAGAGGAAGGGGTGGCAATATTTAGTCTTCACGCCACTGCTGTCCACATTTCTCATTCAAGCACCAATAAAATGTCGACATCGGCTCATCAGCTGACCTGATCTGAAGTTGCTGGAAAACAGCCTTCCCAAAACTGCAATTTGGACATGTTGCTGCAGAGTAGGAGAAAAATGTGAACATAAATTAAGCTACATATCACTACATCTGGTTTGGTTCTTATGATCCCATTTATAAATAACTCTGTCCACCAACAGATTACAAAAAAATCAGTGTTCTAAAATAAGGAATTAATTGGCGATTAATCGCTAGCGGGGCCTATCTGATTAGGTTCGACTAACAATTAATCACCGATTACTACTTAACATGCACCGATTAATCCGATTAATCGCTCGAAGGTGGCCGATTGCCAGACTAGCACCTAGCGACTTTTAAAACATTGCAAAAAATCATAATTTGATTTAACTTAGATCCATTACTCCTTGGCATAATGGTAGACATAGTCTAACAGAGATATGGAGAATTCAAAGATATCCAGGGTTCAAAATAAAATAAAAATTCGCCATTCGCAATAGTGATTATCCCATGCTATAGAGTGTGAACCAAAATCTGTGAACGATGAATTCAAAATCACAAGCTACCACAACTAACAAACCTGATTTCCATATCTCAGGCCAGCAACATAATTTGTTTCTATTGCTGGTCTATCCAGCATTGAACTTCAATAATACCATAGGTGACTCTTTCTCAAAACCTCATTCTGGCCACTTTCTACTCATTCTCTTTGACGAAAATCCTCAGACCATATCCTTTCCACATTGGTTTCTTAGACATGAAATGATCTTTGAGCTAACTGCTAAAATTTTCTCCTCAATAGGTGCCATAGATACTTCATGGACAAGTTCATTGCTAAGTATGGTTTTCTTTGTTACAACTAATCCAACATCTATAGGAATCTAACTTTCCTGACAAGCAAATTAGGAGTTAAAAAGCATCCAAGAGAAGAATTCAAATTAAAGGGCAAGGACAAAATACAAAATGGCAAAAACTAAATAAAAGGAAACCTCACTATTTACCCGTTAGTGTGGGTAACTATAAGGTTATCTACATTATCAGTAGTCCTTTTGTGGCAATAGATCTTGATGGATTCCAGTGACGAGTTCTTGATTCGAGGATTTGCATCGGGGAGATTACGGGAAGCTATTAGCAAACGTTCAGAAAGGAGGTTAGAGGTGAGAAATGTGAAAATTCATGTCGTGGGTTGTGAGAAACTCTTTCACCCGCCATTTCCTTGTCGTGTTTGATACTCCTGTGATTTTTCACCCCATTTGGAGGTTTAATGCTTAATTGAACTAAGAATTGCTTGCAATAGACCATAGATTGTGGAATTAGGATGAATTAGATTAAATGTAGACTTGTGGAGTATACGAGTGCTAAGACTAAGTCAGAGTTTGCTGGAGACTAAAGCATCAATCTCCTTAACCTAATCTACTGCTACAGTAGTCGTGTAGCAAAAAAAATTCCTCAACCATTCTCTAATAGTTTCTGTCCAAACATTTCGAAAATTTATTTAGTGCCCTTGGGGCACAGTCACGTGGTGACTTAGGCCCTTCAACACCACACAATGGTGGTGGAGAGGCTTGGGGTGAATAGTTACTCAAACATTTCAATCCTCAAGGTAGCAAATCCCCGAGAACCTACTACTCCAAACATTGCTGTCCTCGAGGTGCCTAATTCTCAAGCTTACTCACCTTACCGTTGTGATCGTTCTCACCTGGTCGCTCCGGCTCCTTTCCTGAAGAGCTTGCAGTTTTAATTGGTACGTAATTGAATTGTTGCTTCGAGTGCTAAATGCATGGTGATTAATTGTTGTATCTAGGCGATCATCAGTACCAAATCAATTGTGTTTATAAAGAGCATCTTCTCACTATCCATAGTTGAGTCAATTCCCTAAAAGTTTTAACTTTGTTACAGTCAATCTAAGAAGGTATCAGAGATTTGATTTCAAAGATGTCTTAGATTGAAGTCTCTTCTTTTCCGTTAAGTTTAGTTTGCTTCTCTATACATATAACTTTTTGCATCTCCATGTAAGTGGCGATGGTTATCAGATAGCTTGATCATTGTTGTTGGGCCTATTTCCGAGCAATTTAAACTTGTAGGACAATTGGTGATAACTGATGAAGCAGTTTAGCAAATCACATTCTACCCATGAGCACCACAAAGAATTGCCTACATATTGGTGAACAACATCATCTAGGCATCTTTGATTACAAAATCATATCCTCATGGCAAACTACTTGACAAACACAGAGAGAGACGAATACAATGTTCAGAAGGTTTTCAACACCAAGGAATATGAGCATCAAGTACCATTAACAAAGACAAATTACAATCTAAATCAATCAATCAAAACAAACATGATAAAGGAAATAAGGCCAACATGAAAGGCAGAAAAGCATAAAAGAAAGATACCTTCAGTTGTGGGCCCATTCTTCATGTCGTCTTTGGAGAAGATGGGTTCTACCTCTTTCTCAACCAAATGCTGCCTTCTCTTTATCTTAACCTTTAAAATGCCCAATAGACCATTGACAACACAGTTGCAAATGTACATAGAGAGTAATGGGCAGCTGACAAAGAATACATTAGATGATGGGGTTTATTAGGAGAATTACCTTGCTCTCTATATGACATACATACGGACAAGTTGGGCAGAAGAATCTGGCTGGGCAGCTCATATTGGATAACTCATATTGCAACAAGATCCCACAAGTTGGGCAAAACTCCATCGCTCTAGGTATGTAACACAACCCTGCAACTGCAATGAATTTCTCATCATCAGTGCAAAACATAGTTCAATGGAAAAGAGTACTTCTTCCCACCCAACTAAACTAAAGCAAGAAAGTTCGCTTCTTTCAATTTTTTTTCACTTTTTCCATTATTTCCATTTACTCCCTCCCTCCCTCCAAAATTCCAAGATGATGCTTTTATGTATGCTCTCTATCCAATAGAATGTTATCAGAAGACAATTAGAGGTTAAGTGCATATATCTACAAACTCCATGTAGCCAACTGTAGCTTGACCAATTCTATACAACCTACACATAGTTATCTCTCTCTTGAATAAAATCCAATTACAGCGTTAGAGCATCTCACTGTAAATTCACCAATTGACGACACAAACTTAAGCTCTTTACGCTTATATCATCGCACTATGATCAAGTACCAATTAGAAATCTGAGACACATGTTTATATACAAAGTTACAAACAACCATATGGTTAATGCGTAAACTTACGAGAATTTCCGGTCAATCCGATGGAGCTTTTAGGTCAAGAAACCCTAAACAAGCCGACTCGTCCCTGCTGCAGACGATCCTTGCTTATCTATCGGATATGGATCATTCTGGCGCGTCCTGACCAACTGCTCGTAAACCATCTTGCACCTCTCTCTCTCTCACAATTCACTAATATTTACTCGGTACTTTAAAAAAAAAATTCAAAAAATTAAATCAAAATGTTAAAAAAAAAAGTTCACTAAAACAAAATTATTCAAAAAAAAATTTAATCTGGTTCATACTTTTTGTACCTTTTAAATTCATCTCGTCAAAATAATGACAAAAAAATTGACGCAAAATCAATAAATAAGATAAAAATTAAATAGAAATAAAAAATAATCTAACTTTTTTATTAAGGCAAACCGGCCCAAAATACACCCGAGTCTGCCCAATCCACATGAATTTATCACTGAACGGACTCGTTTAATGCATTTTTAGGATGCGGGTACTTTAAAAATGCAGTTTTAAATGTTCGCATTACTTTCAGTTTTTGCAATTTTCTCAAGTCTCTCGCCTCATTTTTGGTAGATGCACTCTGTATATTATTAATTTCCCAAGACACATTTTGCCCTTTCTCAGATGAGTTCTTTGTGCACTCCCACTTTTTGAGGGGTATGAAATATATACAAAATACGACTGAATGTCGACTTATTGCTAGTTGCTGATGTCAAATGCTCTCATGGCAAAGAAAAAGTGAAAAATGATAAAAAGAAGTATGAAGAACATACGGAGAATTACCACAAAAAATGAAAAAGAAAAGAGAGAGCATAAGTGTAGACACCTCATTTAGTAGTCCGTGACGATTAGACTTCCCGTCAAGCGGTCGCTTAATGATAAAAATAGTTGCTTTCGATTTTGGTTATCCTAGAAAAGTGATCTTTATGCATTGGTATTCAAAAATAGCCTTTTGTAGTTTCTTTCAAAATGTTTTTGTCAAGTTGCAAACTTTCTTTTAAATCGTGTTGCGTTTCATTTTAAAATATTCTTTTGAAAATGTTGAGTCTTTTAATCCATAAAATAATTCATTTTTTAGCCCATAAAAGTCCTATTTTTAGCCCAAATCGTCGTTGTTTTTGACCCAAAAGTCACTCTGAAATGCATTGGAACGGACCCAAACTAGACCTGGACTGAGGGAGGCCTGCCCGAGCCCATAAGCATGGGCCAAGGCCGGGTTGGCTCTCTCCTAAGGCCGAGCCGGCCTTCGTGTGGTGCCACGGTGCCATTTTGTTGTTTTTCCTCGGTTTCCGCATTTTTCTGTGTTTTCTGTAGTCGCACATCAAAAACCTAAGTCGTTTTTCCCCACGAACAAGCCTATATAAACCCCTTACCTCCATAGGTTTTAAATCGTTCGAAAAACATCATTCGCTTGAGAGCAAACCAAGGTCTCTTGGCTAGTACTCGAGCATAGTAAAGCCTTCTCTACGCCGTTAGGCCACCAAAAGGCATCTTGCATTAAGGTTGCTCCCCTACGGGCAATCTAGTTCACATTTCCGCTCAATTCCTAAGGGTGGTCTACTTGGTCTCGTGAAGTCAAGGTATGTCGTTCGTTTTTATCTTCTTTATTATTTAGTTAGTTTATTCTAGTTGCTATTTAATTATTGCTTAGTTAGTTCTTATTTAGTTGCATGCTTAGGGTTTATTTTATGTTCTTGCTTAGTTCATGCAAGTTTAGGATTTTTAATTCGTTTGAATGTTGCATGCTAGCATAGTTTCTGTTTAAGCATGTTAATCTAGGGTTTAGATAGGTCACGTGTACTGACTGTTTTGCCCTCCATGCATGTTTAGTCGTTGTGCTGCACGTTGAATTCTTTGAATAGATTACCATGTCGTTACTCTTTCTGTATGACCACTCGCACATGCATCCACGTCTAGTTGTTATGCCGTCCATATGCATATTTACTATTTTTCCCCTACTGTTATGTTATCCGCATGCATACTATTCATTGAGTCCATACCGTTACGCTGTCCACATACCCCATGCATATCATCTCCGTTATGCTGCCGATTCTGCTGTTCTGCCCTCATGAGTAGCTTGTCAATGCATGTGATTTCCAAATCGGGTTACTTTCCTAATGGATAGTGATTTTTGCGCCCCAAATTTTACCGCAGGCGCTCCACTTTTTCGTTTTTACACTGTGGTATTGCTGCCAATACCACAGTGTAAAAACCAAAAAGGTGGAGTGCCTGCAGTAAACGGAGGAGCACGAAAATCAGTATCCTTTCCTAATTTGACCCGATTTTCTAACTTGAAAAGTTTTCTAATCCAGTCAGGTTTCCTAATTTGGAAAGTTTCCTAATCCGGTCAGGTTTCCAGTTTTAGCTAGTTTCCTAATCCATCCATATTGCACGTTTGTTCAGCCATGTTCATGCATGTTTCCTATTCTTGTTTAGTTCAAAGTCTTGTATTATATGCACCTATTTAGTTCAAACCTTTGCTATGCTCGTTAGCTTTAGGGTAACTTCTCCTAGAAGTAAAGACCCTTTTGGCATTCGCAACAGCGGATTAATCATTTTGTTTGCTAGTTTAGATCTATGGACCGTATGAGAACCTAAGGATGACTGTTGATCATCACCTGTAAATACGGGATGATAATGGATTGTTCATCTCTAGGCCTTCATCCATAAGTTGCATGCTTTTGTTTTCTTTTATGCATGTTGCATTCAATGGAGGTAGTTTTCAAATGGATTTTTCCCTTTTGCAAAAGACTTTTTCAAAAACGTGTTTACTAAAACCTACCTATCCGTTTGCTTGAGTCTTGTGCATTTAGGATAGAGATGATTTGAACCAATGGTAATCAGTAGAGACCAATCGTCGGATTGGACGGAGTGGATGCCTAACACCTTCCCACTCGGTACCTTAGCCCCCAAACCCATATGTAGTGATGCAAGGATCAAGTCTTTTCATAAGAGTCATTCATGGTTCTTGGACCTAAATCAAGCGGCGACTCTGAATTTTGTCGAATACTTGTTTAATTGCAAGTATTTTGACAATGTTGTGTCGGTCATTGTGTTTTTAGTAAAGTCTACTCACTCGTGCTCGGTCACGCGAGCGCCGGGTGCCACCCTCCAGGCGGCTGCGCTCACAGTAAGCTTTCCCAAGTGCAAGGCACAAATGCCCGTCTTTGGTGATCTCTCAGTCCTAGCTCTTTCAAGATGATATGAATGTATGTCTGCATTGCGTCATCTATACACAAATGCTACCGATGGTGACGGGGCACGCCTGAAAATATAATTAAATGCCAATAACGAAAAATTAAAAAGACAAACAAACAAACATTTTGTCTATGGGGTTAATAACCTTTGGTATACAAAGAAAGTAGCTTGTCAGTCTAGAATGGCAGGATATGAATGAAGCCGGAAACAAGGGTGAAGATGGTAACAACAAAAGAGAACATGCGACAAGGAGGACTATGGCAATGACTGAGGGGAAAGAAAACCTTGCTTTTCAAAATCCATACAGTAATTTTTCGGCAGTAATAACATGCCCTCCCCAGGAAAATCAATTCACACAGAAATTGCCATCAATTGCAGCGGGGAGACGCTAGCCAGACAAGTTAAAACAAGTAAGCCATGATAAGTGCCAAAATATACATATTTTGACCCTCCAAACTACATTTATTAGTCATTTATTTTTGTTACTTTATAATTATTTTGTCCTTTTTATGTTTATAGGTTGCTCAAGCCCATTATCCGAGGTTTTGGATAAAAGCTGAAGTTAAGAGAAGTTTGGGGTTAAAAGTGCAAAGGGCTTTCAAAGTAAAATTGCTAATTTCTAATAACTGAAGTCCAAGGGCAACTTTATGTAAAAAATGCATTAAAAGCCCTACTGCTATATAAGTGACTAGACGCGCTCGAAGTCGCAGCAGCTTTGGCCGTGGAAATGAAAATGTAAACGAGAGCAAGCTTTCAAGGAAGAGTGGGTTTTGAACGCACAGCCTACTGATCATGGAGATCGCATCAGTGCCTTCCGATTCTCTCCTCTCCATGAGCAACTAATCATCTCTCTTTAGGGTGTGATGAAACCCTAACCAAGTAATTATGTTTTTATGTTAATTTTGGGATTCGATTATCGAAACGACGGTTGTATAACTGAAAGACTTGTTTTTATGATTCGAACATATTTTTCCCATTCAGTTATATGTGTTTGTTTTCTGTGATTGCAAATACATAGTTATGCAACGATATTTTTTGTGCATGAAATTGAGAATTAGAATAATCTATACCCAGGAAATGACGAGTCGTGCTTAGATTAATTAGTTGTAGAATCGAAGACGATTCGTGCCAACCGAAGATAGATTATGTCTAGTTTTCAATCACATGCAATTTTCTTGGCGATGTCACCAGGGCTTGTAGCTTTTAGTGAATCAATGTCGTTTTGGTAGTCAATTTCTTAAATTAACATAATCGTTTGGTTACGAAGTTAGGGTGGATTCGAAATCCTAAGACCTTTTTCCATATTTGAATTCAACATCTCTCTTGCTTTTAATTACTTAGATAATTTTAGTTAATCAAAATCCAATCACTCTTTCTTGAATTGAATTAGGAATTAATTTTAGAAATACAACAACTTAGCCTCTTGATCCTTGTGGTACGATACCTGGACTTAAATCACTATTCTATTTGAATTGAGGTTTTCGCTCAGTTTTTAATTACTTATTTTTGGTGTGAAAAACGACCTACCAAAAAACCCAAGGATATACGAGAGAGGGAGGGAGAGAGAGCTAAAACTCCACACAAATCAAGCTAATTCTACCAGATGCTTGCGTTTGGGCAGTGGCAAGTTGGCAAACTACCTCTTGACTCACCTTCCTGGAAAGTGTTAGATAAAGAATATAAATCCACAGATTGCACGAATATATAAAGTAGTGGAAACAACATATAGTAGACTTGTTAACCCCACAGCCCCACAGACTAGAGTGGCCGGTTTTTCAACGAATCGAATTGTCCATTCAGATATGACCTGTCCTTAATGAAATAAACCCTTCAACTTATGAAGATCCATCCCACACAGTCTAATAAACATCATATAGTGTCATAAACACATACCATTTTGGTCAACTACATACGCGTGTAAAAGAGTCTTTTCCCGGTCATAAAAGAGAAACTGTGCGACAGAATGGAAACTAAAGATACAGCAAGAGAGTACGAAGAATATGAAGATTTGTTACCGGTGACGGCAGAGAAGCTAGATGCAGACACCTTCGTGTCAGAACTCTGTGGGGAGATTCCGGCTACTGGCAGACCCTGCAACTGAGTTGATTACGGCGGATAGCCTAGGAAGAATTCTGCACTCCCGGTCATGGAAGGGATGAGCAAAGAAGATTTGGAAGCCATGGTGAGAGAAGGAGACCATGATAGAGATGGAGCACTCAATGAGACAGAATTCTGCATCCTGATGGTGAGACTCAGCCCTGGGATGATGCAAGATGCAGAAACCTGGCTCCAGAAAGCACTTGATCGAGAGTTGGACAATCTGCTGCTTAATTGTTTATACATGAAGACATTTGATAATAATCGTACATGAAGGATAAAATTGTTCATTCCATCACAATTACATGTAATGTTCAAGGATACCTCGACTATCAATAATGAAGCAAGTGATTAATGTCATTGATGATGGGATGATACTCACAAAGCTGATGAATCGTTATGCAAGCTATATCCAATTTCTGTAATGTGTAAGCAGGCATCTGCTCCCCATAACCAGGTCTCTATATAGAACAGCTGCTCATTAACCTATCCACACGGATCAACAAACGAATGCCTTTGCCAACTTCTGGGGCTGTCCAAAGGCACGACAGAAAGAGGGAAACAAAAACCATGGTAACCAAATGAGGAGGATCTGAGACAAGGAAATGGACTAGAGTCCCTCCGAAAACTAATTAGTTGATGAGAAGGGTTGTTTGTGCTTTACTAGCACAAGTGGCTAACCTAGTTGGCTATTGAAATAACACAGGAGAAACCCAGGAAAGGAAATAAAACCTAATAAGTTGATGGTACAAATGGTTTAGTTCAATTGATAAACACATGATCAGAACAATGCTCTCTCTGCAGTCTGCACCTTCGACATGTAAAACCTATAACCCGCGAAAAAAAATGCGCAAAAACAAGGCCAGAAAGAAACCACAAACACAAGGAAAAGAAAAGCGTACTTCAATCACATGTCTTCACAATTCATCTTGCTTGTCCATAATGTTAGTTTCCGCATTCCAGGAGCAATTACAAGATAATGATAGAGAAACAGAAGTCATTAGGCCCCAACCTATCTCGCATGTTAGTTTCCTCTAAACAAAAGAGTGTGAAAAGGTGTGAAGCTACATCAGAGAATAAATGCATCTAATATAACAAACAAGCATTTGATCAAAGATCATGCACATGCCTTACGTAGGTAAAAAATAAGGTGTTGTGTGCACTCCTTGGTCCCTTCCAGGGATGCAATTGATAGAAGCACACAAATCTTACACTTGGTCAATATATATGACAACAGAGGGGGATAGAAAGAGGCATTTTGACATAGGACCTTGGAAAGATTTTACAAAATCAGCCAGTCTGTTATTATACTAGGATGGCATCAAAGACCTGAAAGCTCATGCACTAAACATTAGTTCAAAGAACTACCAAGGTATCTGCTAACAATACTCAGATACTGGCAATTCACGAACTCCGATATAAAACATCGTACTAAACAAACTCAAACTAGCTTCTACCCTGCATGATGTATCATGTACCCATAGCTATTTCAAACCACCACAAACTACTGTGTCAATGAGCACCATCACCCCACTCTTATGAGGAAAGACATCAATAATGATAGCACACTTGCATGTGCACACAAGACATTTTTTGCAGAAAAGGAAGAGAAAAATCATTACAACAAACTCTTAGATGGCAATACCCAACGCAATAACTACCATATTCAGGGCTTTGGGGTTATCATATGCCGGTTCGATGTACCTGTCATACCTATGAATATAGTCTGGAATTCGTCGGCCCCTGTGATGTACTGGGCACTGTGAGCACTGTGTGGGCTACCTCCACGGCCTACCAACCTCCCGTTGGGCTATCATATTTGCCAGCCCGCCCTTCTCATCATCATCCATTAAAGCTTATGCAACAGAAACCGCTCTGTCCAATAGGTTACTTTTCAAAGCCCAAATCATTGTTCAATTCAGTCCTTAAGAAGTTTGCTCTGTTGCAAGGTGCAACAGCTTCGTCGCCAATCCGTACCATGCTCTCATGAAACCTGTAACTTTCCTCAAAAACTTGCAATTTGATGGCATGATCGTTAAATAATCGTAAATATGTAACTAACCTGACTAGGCACCTAAATCAATAGGTTTCCGCTACAGGTTGAGCGAGTATGTCACAGCTTCCCAAGAGCTCAGAATCCAAAGTGAAGCAGAAAAGGAAGCTCTATGATCTTTGACGTTCTTATGATTGAAGGCACACAAGTGTGAGTTGGACAATAAAATGATCTCTAAGTAGCAGCCTGCGGCAGTATTTTTTCAAGAATGCCTCCCTCGCTATCTGGATTGCCAGAAACCTTGCGTATAGAAGCACCCCAAGCATCAATATCAATTTCACCACCTGAGGTGGCCATGGAAACCACCTTGGTAACATCGGCTTCTGTTCCAGAGTCACGAAGGCCCTCAATCAAGATCGAGTAGGTCAATTTGTTTGGCGAACATGATTTCTCCAACATCTCCTCTAAAATTCTAATTCCTTCCCTTGGATTACCAACTTTACAAAATCCCTTAATTAGCATGTTATATGTAAAAGCATTAGGAACACATCCCTTCTCCATCATGTCATCCCACAACTTCCCTGCTTCTTGTAACTCTCCCCCCTCACACATTCCCGCAATGAGCGTGTTATACATTAAGACACTAGGAATTGAACCGCTCTCAAACTCACCAAATAACTTCCTCGCTTCCCAAATTTTCCCCTTCTTACAAAGCCAATGTATAAGAGTGCTAGATATGGCATTATCCGGCGTACAATTATTCTTCAAGAGCTTCTTCCACAAATCACCCGCCTCCTCAACTTTGCCTTCCTCGCAGAGAACGTCAATCACCCTACAACAAAGTGCAGAATTCGGTACATATTTCTTCTTTAGCATGTCGCAAAGCAAATTAAGCGCTTCCCCGGACTTCTTTTCTTTACAATAAGCTTCTATCATAACTCCATAAGTCACGTCATTCGGTTCGACGCCATTCTCCTCCATTTCGTCCATCACCTTCACAGCATCCATAAACCGCCCTCCCTTACAAAACCCGTCCATCAAAATTGTGTACGTGGTCGCATCAGGAACCCACCCTCTATTGAGAATTTCATCGAACACCTTCTTCGCACCAAACATGTCACCCCTGGACACATACCCACCCAACACAGTCGTGTAAGTCACCACATTGGGTATCATTCCCATACCGGGCATCTCATCCAAAACCCTAATCGCACTCTCGACATCATTCTTCTTACACAATGCCTTAACCAAAATATTAACGGTAAACACATTCGGAATGATATCAAACTTTTTCCGACAATTCTTGAAGAGAGCGTGCACTAGCTCGAACTGGTTGTTCTGAACCAAAGCGTTCAGGAGAGTGTTGAGGGACCTTACAGATGGTTGGAGGCCGAAATCCTTAATGCGGAGGAAGGTGCGGAGGGCATGTGTGGGGCGGCTTGAAACGCCGTAGTTTCGAATGACGGCAATGAAGATGTTTTCGCCGCATTTGATGTTGTTATTGTTATTGGATTGTTGTTGGCGCAATTGGGTGAGGAGGGTCTCCATGGGGTGGAAGGCGCGGGCGCGGGCGAGCTTGTGGACGATGGCGAGGTAGGTGTCGTGGTTGTGGCGGAAGTTAGGGTGGTAGTTACCGGCGTGGTGGAAGATTTGGAGGGCGAGGTCGAGGTTTTGTTGGCAGGTGATCATGGAGACGAGGCGTTTCGGGGAGAGGCGTTGGGGCCAGGGAGTGATTGGGGGTGTGACGGTGTAGGATTTGAGGAGTTGGTCCTTGGATTCCACGGAGGAGATGTGGTCCTGGAAAGGATGGGCGAGAGTGGAGTCGGTGGTGGGAGGGGTGGTTGAAAGAGAACGAGCGACGGTGGAAGTGAGCTTGAGGTGGTGGCGGTGGCGGGATCGCAACTGAGTAGCCATGTTTTTCAGTTTTGGGCTTTTGGTAGTCGAAAATTTTCTACATTGAGAATCTACTTTGAGAAAAGATAGGATACATGGAAGGTTCGACGAAAGTCTCCACGAAACAAACAACGGACCCAGATTCATTTTCAGATTCGTTTTAAAAGTAGACCGTCCGTTGTTGTTTCCATACACTTTCATGTTCTCCTGTACCGGGCTTCTTCCAGATTTGATGTAAAAAATCAGCAAATTCGTCTAAAGTCCAAAAAAAAAAATCTCAGACTAGATTTAATCCAGTTTAAATTTCGGTTCCGCTAATAGGTGCTTCTGGGGCATAAATTTGGAGCACATGTTTATGATTCCTTAAATGCTTTAGGTGCAATAAATAACTTAAATCTATGAATTGTGTTTATGGGTACTCACAAAGTATTACTATCACCACTATTTTCTAGACTACTCATAAATGTTTGTAATACACTTTTTTAATGACAATACTATCCTCATATTCTTTTAAAAATTAGGTAGATGAAAGGTTTTCCTTTTTAAAATCTAGTCGGTTGGTTCCTAGCTTCTCGTCGTCCTCCTTTTTTTTACCACGGTTGTTCATTCTTCCAGTATCATCCAAATTAGGTAGATGAAAGGTTTTCTCTTTTGAAACAATGCTTTATTACACCTAATTTTCAAACAAAACAATACTCTGAAAAAAAAAAACCTAACAAACATAAGAATTTCAATTGGATAATACTACCACAAACAATCAAATAAAAATTCAAGAGTTCCTATACTTTTAACGTGTAAAAAAGAGAGTATTTTTTATTTTCATTTGGGTTTACTCACAGTTCATCATCCATTATCCTAAAAATTAAAATACCAATATCTAGTGAAAATAGCAAAAGAAAAAAAAACTCTTTTGTCCAGAAAAATAATATAAAAATTCTTTTCAAAAATAACTAAAAAATATATTGGAAAATGAACAAAAGAAAAAGTTCATACCTTTGTAACAGAAATTCGGAGGGATACACTTATTACTTCCTCGTATTATTTTATTTTTTCCCTTTGAAACAGAGGTCAGACGAACTTCTCCGTTGAGCATTTGCCTTTGCCTTTGCCTCTAAGTAAAAGAAACTGGCGCTAGGAAAAAATTCCCAATGAAGAGTCATGTCGCATGGTGATCAATTAAGATTTCACTCCAAAACAAGAGTTTATTTTCTCACTTTAAAGAGTGAAGAATATGAAGAGTTACTAGGTCACTTTTATCATTCAAAATATTGTTTGACTTCTTTTATTTTAGTGGTTTATATTTTCAATGTCATTATTAGTAGACATTGAAATGAGTATAAGAAAATATAATTAAAGCATTTAATGAACCCTAATCTTGTGCCCTAAACTTATGCCCCAGGGGCACCTTGTAGCATTTACCTTTAAATTTTAATGATGTGTAAAGTCCATTAATGAAAATATTTTAAAGTTTAAGGTCCATGAAAAGACCAAATTGCCTTTAATGAGACAAGGGCCTTATTTGGCTAATACAAAAAATGTCTTTTTTCATTTAAATGATCTTAAATGAGACAAAGGCCTTGTTTGGCTAATACAAAATATGTCTTTTTTCGTGTTTTTCGAACTTGTTGCACTTTCATAGGGTACCCTAGGATTTTAGGCACTTTCATAGGATACACTAAGGTTTTAGGCACTTTTATAGGATTTTAGGGTTCATTTTCCTATTAGGGTTTTAGCGGTTTAGGCACTTTCATAGGGTACCCTAGGGTTTTAGGCACTTTCATATATAGGGTACCTTAAAATTTTAGGCATATTCATAGAGTACCCTAGGGTTTTAGGCACTTTTATAGAGTTTTAGGGTTTATTTTCCTATTATAGGGTTTTAGCGGTTTAGGCATTTTCATAGAGTACCTTAGGGTTTTAGGCACTTTCATATATAGGGTACCCTAAGATTTTAGGCACTTTCATAGGGTACTCTAGGATTTTAGGCACTTTCAACGCCGGTCAATTAATTTTAAAGTATTCTTTTATAAGATTCCATAAAAAAATCAGCTCAATAAGATACATTTAAGTATTTAATTTAATCTTACAAATTTTCACTCATAATTTCAAATGAAAATTTTGAATGAAAAGTTATAAGATTGGATCAAGCACGCCCCCAGGGGTGCAGTGCAGTTGGTCAAGGATTGGGCCGCAAGTTGAGATTTAAACATACCAATGCTTTATGCATAGGTTCAATCTCTAGCAGCTGCATACTCTGAACTTAACCGCAACGCAGTGTGTGGGCCCACTGCGCGCAGCATGGGAGAGTCTCCTCTGGGTTATGCCTTTTTAAGATTGGATCAAACACTTAAATATATTCTATTGAGTTAATATTTGACAAAGCCCCTTAAAAAATATTTTAAAATTAAGTAACAGATCGGATCATTTGTATGGGATCCAAAAGTAGGCCCCACAAAACATCTATGGAAAATCAGTGTAAAAGAGGTATGTGTAGGAAGTGTTTTCGTTTGTGGAAAGAGATGGAAAAAAACAAGAGAAAAATAAATACTCCTAATATTTATTTATTTATTTTTTGGTTCTCTTGTCTTGTTTGGTTGTTATATTAGTGGAAATAGACAAACAAAGAGGACAAAAGTTAAAATGGAGAGGTGGTTATTCTCCAAACTTTTAAAATATTTACCTCCGTTTCAAAAGAGGATATAGAAAGCATTTTCTCTTTCTTTACAAGTTACAAAATCAGTAAGGTACTTCTGCATAAGTAAGAAATAAAAAATTTCAGGGCTTGTTGTCCCAAAACATAAAATTGATAAGGTTTAGTTTTTTAAAAGTGCTACAAGTACTTAAGTAACTTTTTTTCCCCTTTGTATTTTGTTTAAAAAAAAAAAAAAAAGAAGCCCATTTAATATTACTTTTACCACTTCTTAAAAACTAGGCCTAAATATCCAAAGCCCAGCGATTGCACCAAGTTGAACATAATATTTGTAAAAGCATTGTTTATTAATTATTATACATAATCAAAATTGTCTCTTCAAAATCAAAAAATAGTTTATCCTGAATTATTTGTTGGAACTCTCTTTCAAAAAATAAGCCGAGAGCAGACTTTAGGTCTGTTGAATAATAAAGTTGTCCGTCTCTCTAACAAAACTTTTAGATAAGTTGGTGGTTAACAATTTAATATGATATTAGAGCAGGCAATAGATCATGTATTAGAACCTCACCGTCTACTTAATGTTAAAATATTTATAGTATTTAGCTTGCTTATGAAGAATCGCCTAGAGAGCATATTGAAGATATAAATAATAAAGTTGTCCGTTTTTCTAAAAGTTTAAAATTTTAAATGAATTGATAGTTAACAATCTAATAAAGTCCAATCGTATGTTAGCCGTGGTTCGAGTATTTGGTTGAGTTTTGTACTCTATCGTAATGACAACCTGTTTAAAAGAAAATTTGCCTCAGACCAAATTTGACTGCTTTTACTTTCAACAATTGCATTGGATCAACGGTTGAAAAAAAAAAAATACAACCTAACCTAATGCAAAGCAGGTACAAGTAGAGCAGTAATCAGAAGAGGGGTGATAGGGGCTCATCACCTCAATCACATCTCTTTCACATACAGGTGGGGCCCGTTCCAATGGGACCCACCTGTATGTGATAGGGATGTGGTTAAAATGATGTGTCTCTGGCATTTTTGTAATCAGAATACTAAATACTTTTCTGGTTCTGAAGGATCATTAACAATAATTATGCCTAACCTCAAGGGATTTTGTCAAGTAATTGTAAGAAAACAATAAATGCTTTTTTATGATATCACAAGTTTTATTTTCACAAAGGCTAAATATTCCAAATCTTAGAGCCATTGGGGAGTCTTTTTGTGTGTGTGTGTGTGTGTGTGTGTGTGTGTGTGGCAAATGTGAGAAGCTGTATTCAACCGTGAGACGAAAGCGTGCACAATATAGAGGAACCCCATGTGAGCAAATGGGCGTCCACAAACCGGACAAATTATTAGAGAAGACAATCAAAGCACAATATGTGCGGTCCAATTGCAAACTCGTCTAGCGAGATCAAGTTCTCAGAAAATAAAACTAATACTAAGCATATGACCAACAAACAACCGAACTAAATTCGACATAAACCAGACTAAATCAGGAAAGAAACCGAACTAAATCCGAATAAAAACGAAATAATCGAGGGGGGCCAAGCTGAGATGGACAATACGACACTTTAATTTCGGATGCTTCCCTTCTTCCTTTTTTGATCATTTCGGATGCCTCCCTTTTGAAAATAAAAGTAACAAATTAAAGCCCCGGACATTATAAGATATGTACCCTGTTTGTCGGTGCAGCGTTTAAGAAGTGATTGATGATCTCTTGTACCACTGCTACCAAAGTATCATAGAGGAAACCACCGATGGTGGTAGTTTAGATGGCAAAAAAACCTTCTTTATTTTCAAGCAAGATTCAGGTTCGAGTTTTGTCAGTAGTAAGAGAATAAGGGATTTGTTTTCTTGCCATTATCCTATACATAAGTGATGCTATGGTGACTGTCCGTCCTTACGGCTTGAACCGGACATTCCACAGCGGGTAGGAAACCCCTATGGTCACGCTCAAGGAGAGTTGTTACGCTGATCGCCTCCTCCCACCCTTTTTTCTGATAAAAAAAAAAAGAAGTACTACATCACAGAAGACAATTTAAATATAGCCAATCTCAAATCACCAACCACTTTGACCGTTTGATTGAAATGGTACAATGATGCTACTTGCACATACACTTTTGCACATATCTTGCACATACATTTTTAAGGGGCCCACCTCGGGTCCCACCAATATGATCCAAACCACTCATTATTTTTAAAATAATTTTTTAAGAGTTCCTGTAAAAAATCAACTCAATAGGATATCGGTAAGGGCATTTTTAGAAATGATAGGGTGAAACAGTTTGATTCGTACTGCGATTTCTGAAAAAGCCCTTACCGATATCCTACCGAGTTGATTTTTTACAGAAACTCTTAAAACATTATGTTAAAAATAATGAACGGTTCAGATCATATAGGAGAAACCCGATGTGGGCTCCATAAAAATGTATGTGCAAGATATGTGCACATATGTACGTGTCCTTAGTATTTTTGGAAATGGTATGCTCATGAATGGGCCCAACTTCAAAATCCAGGACAACGAGTATGTGATCTTGGAGCACCGAACATTTGGTGTTCTAATTCTTTTTCCCATAACCCACTTGTGTGGAGTTTCTACACTTTTATTCTTGAGTCTCACAAGAATGTATGATGAGAACCCCCAACCGCCTAGTGATTTTTCAGACAACAAATCAGTGACAGAGCAATTGATGTCGAATTAAATTGATGTTGAATTCAAAATGACCTCAAATAGCCTGTAGTCTTTAGAAAATTAAAGCAGCAGCGGTCCAATGAGGTGTGAAACCACCAACAACAACTTTTTACCTAATAATGAGATCAAGACCTTTAACCATGATAGTGTCAAGGGCAATTTTGGCATGCAGTATAAAATTCCCGGGCATTTCGCCAGAAATTATGATGTGGAAAAGTGTAGTAGCTATAGATACTACTACTGTATGTACAGTATGTGTCAAGAGACAAAGACCTGGGGTGTTGAGGAAACTGTAACTTTTTGGTTGCACTACTTTTTTTTTGTTTTTGTTTTTATCCGCAAAAACGCCCAAGGGCTCGCAGTACTGTTATTGTGTCCTAAATTTGCTCAATGTTCTCTTAAAAGCGACTATACAAGCCTGCTTTATTATTATTATTATAGAGAGATAGACATAAGAACCAAAGCCATACATACCCCTCTGTCCCTCTCCCTCTATAAGTATACTACTCTCTCTCTCTCTCTCTCTCTCTCTCTATTGATATGAATCATATGATATGATTGTGGTGTTGGGGTGTGTACAGTGATTGGTACAAGTCTAGTCTAGTCTGGCCGGTCATCTTAATTTTCCAGTACTCCCTTTCAGTGACTTGCTGGGCTTGGGCTTGGGCTTCTCTCCCACCGAAGGATCGAGTTGAAGCGGCAGTGACGACCAGTCTTTAATTAATAGTGAAGATCGAGCACCAATATTGTTTTCCCTGTTGGTATACTTTGTGGTTGTGGAATTAAGATGAATGCAGAGATGAACGGTGGTGGGGGTGATCTGCGGATAAACTCGGTACTGGAGTACTCTAAGAAGTATCATCATCAGGATGACGGGCAGGGCCAGGGCCAGGGGATGTTCAGTACTGGTGAAGAAGAGAAAATAGACTATGTGTACAAGGTGGTGGTGATAGGTGACTCAGCGGTGGGAAAGAGTCAGATACTCTCAAGGTTTACTAAGAATGAGTTCTGCTTTGACTCCAAATCCACCATTGGGGTCGAATTCCAGACTCGAACTGTTTCGATCAACTCCAAACTCATCAAGGCCCAGATCTGGGACACTGCTGGCCAAGAAAGGTACTGTGTAATTCATCGCTCTCTCTTTCTCTCTCTCAAGAATTTAATTGGTCTCTTGATTTTGTCTCTTTTAATTTGGTTAATTTCTACCGTAAATGACTGTTACTGTAAGAAGATACTCCCTCCGTCCCAAATTGATTGTTCGGTCCGCAAAACGGAGTGTTAAAAATAATACAATTTTTGCAAGAAAAAATCAAAAGTTTTTCAACAACTTACTAGATATCAATGAGTATTTTTAATTTGTGAAAAAAGTTTGAATTTTTTCTTGAAAAAATTGCATTATTTTTAATACTCCGTTTTGCGGATGGGACAATCAATTTGGGACGGAGGAAGTAGTATATTGGAAAATGGATGCAACATTCTTGAAATGAAGTTCTGAAGATCATTATTGGTCAATAGTTGGGCCACAAATATCGAGTGTATTAGTGCCACCGTCTTAATTATTAGGGGTCCTTTGGACGGGGGATTGTGAAGGGTATTATTAGTAATACCCCTCGTATATACCCGGGCCATCACTTTAGTCATGGTTTGGGAACCAAAAAACGAGGGACATTAGCTTAAGCCCCTCTTCTCTTATATCCCTTAATACCCCGGTCGGAAGATTATTTATGGGGAGGTTTTGGGTGGTATTAAATAATATCTCATTCTCTTCCATTTCAACTACAAAATAACTTTATCTCTCATCCAAATCAAGTATTATTTAATTTATCTTCTCTAATATCTCATCCAAACTAACTATTTTTTAAACTACCGTCACATCAATGTGCATGGATCCACCATTCTTACATAATATCTCATATTATCTTATCCCAATTTCTTAACTATACCCTAATTCTTTCCCCGCATCCAAATGGACCCTTAGAAATATATCTATCAGTCTAACGAAGGACAAAGAGTGGCCGTTAGTCCACGGACGCCCTAGTTGATCCCAACATGTAATAAAGTGGCCGGGTAAAGTAATTAATGTTAGATTTTTCCGCTATGGTTTGGTGGTATGACTTTAATTTGTACCCCATAATAATTAAACTCAGACAATTAATAGGTATATAGTGGAGGAATCCTAGGCCTTTCGAGTTAATGTAGACAAAGTTTGTAGTCAATATTTATGTCAAGCTCAGGCTAGCTTAGCTTTGCTGTGCCGTGTGGACGATCGATATATCGAACAGAATACATAAATATTTATGTCAATGTCAGGCTATAGTAACATATTAACTGCTGCAATAATAATAATAATTCACGGGGAACATGCTGCATTATTTTTATTTGTCTGTCTTGGAAATATCCTTAGTTTGTTTGGGACTTTTGGTTGGGATCCATGCATATTGATGATATTCTGTGGTAGTTGGGATTGATGCTCTGCCTCCGCTCCGAAATACTGTAGTACTAATATTACAATAATACTCAATCATTAATTAGTTACTATTAGAAAGAAAACTAAAGAGGATCGGATCGGATTGAGTAGTTAATTTCTTATGCAAATTACATGCAATTGATGCTATACAAATAATTTGATTTCACTAAAAAAATTCACTCAATAGAAATTCTAAATAAAGTTTTTTTTTTCCATTAAAATGAGTGAAAATAAGATTTTTTTGTCATGGAGATCATTTAGTTAATTATCACTATACTATTCGATCTATAAGCATTACTCCAATGTTGGGATTTGTCCCACATTAGTTAATTATCTCCTCCAAAACTAGTATATGAGCCTGGGCGGTCTCTCCACTCTTTGCCAATTGGTTTGGAGTTGGATGCTTTAACATGGTATCAAAGCTAGGCTTTCAGAGACTTTTCCCCTTTGTTTGTGTCATAGTTGCACTTTATTTCATTGTGATCCGTGTGTTCCGGATCCTTTGTTTACCTCTCCACGTGCGAGTCAGGGGTCGCACGTACGGGGGAGTGTTGGAATTTGTCCCACATTGGTTAATTATTTTCTCCAAAACTAGTATATGAGCCTGGGCTGTAGAAATTTTATATTCATCTCAAAACCAATTGGCGATGAGTGAAGGGGTCCCAGATGTTATTAAGTGATCACCCAATCCACTCCCAAGCAATGTGGGATTCCTTAACATCCCCCCTCACGTGCAGCCGCGTTTGAGGTCTGTCACGTGTGGCCACTTTTGGGTCCTATCATCGTGCAGCCTTTTTTTGCTGGTCTGTCATCGTGGGATGTGGATTGTAAATTTTTAAAATGTGGGGTGGAATGGGCCCCGCTCTGATACCATGTAAATTTAAATTTTTAAATTTTTTTGCTGGTCTATCCACTCTTTGCCAATTGGTTTGGAGTTGGATGCTTTAACAAGTTTCAATTTTCTTTTTCGTCGTTCTCCTTAATTTCACCTATATATTTTATAAAAAAGAAAAGTTGCTTTTGGTGGGAGTTGGAAGGATTGTACTTCGTTTTCCAATATTGGTGTCCGTAACCATATGCCAACTAACTGATCTATGCCATACATTGTGCAAACATACGTAGATTTTATTTAATTTTACTTTATTTCATTTTATAATGGATTCACTATCCACAGGTATAGGGCAGTCACAAGTGCATACTACAGAGGCGCACTTGGGGCCATGTTAGTGTACGATATCACTAAGAGACAAACATTTGATCATGTGGCAAGATGGGTCGAGGAGCTCCGAGCCCACGCTGATAGTTCCATTGTCATCATGTTGATCGGTAACAAGTCCGATCTAGGGGACCAAAGGGCGGTTCCGACAGAAGACGCCATCGAATTTGCGGAGAATCAGGGCCTATTTTTCTCAGAAACCTCAGCTCTCAGCGGTGACAATGTGGATACTGCATTCCTCAAGCTGCTAGAGGAGATATATGGCGTGGCCTCAAGGAAGGCATTGGATTCTAGTAATGGGAAGGTCAACGGAGGTGATATGCTCAATGGGTTGAAAATTGATGTTATCGGGGCACCTGAATTGGAAATAAGTGAGATGAAGAAATTATCTGCTTGTTCTTGTTGATTTATTTAAGTGAGATTGCGGTGTGATGTGTTGTGTTGTTATTCTTAAAAATTTCTACGTACCTTTGTTCTATGCTAAGTAAAGGGTGACGTGATCGATATTTGTATTTACTATTTTATTTTATTTTAATCTTTTGTAATTTGAAGTAATGTTTTAATTTTACTATCCAACTGAGATAGATTGGGTGACAGAAAATTAGAGTATGACTTAATATTATGGTTGGATTTTATTTGCTTGCATGTAATACGGAGTAATCACTTAAAATTAATTCGGACTTCAGAAGATTTATTTCCCACAATTTTTCGGGAAGACAGGCAGCTAGCTAGCTACCGTACGTTTTCCTACTCCCCTTTTAAAACAAGCTGAATCAACTTGATCAGACTTTGTTGGATACTAGTATATACTACTACTACTACTATATAGAGGAAGTGTAATAAGTTCCTCAAATCTTTGGGTCAGAAGTTAAAATGCATGTCTAGGGCAGCAGCCCAGCCCAATATCTCTTCAATTGGATTTTGTAATAAGTTCCTCAAATCTTTGGGTCAGAAGTTAAAATGCTTGAACATTAGGAGTGTTTGGGAGCCAACTTTTTGGCTTTTCATTTTTCACTTTTTGACTTTTTGGCTTTTTGAATTATGATCAGAATATATTTTGTATTTGGTAAAGTGTTTGGACGATATGTGCAGAATGCATTTTGCAATAAGAGTAGTGTTTGGAAGATATAAAATGAAAATGAATTATGGATTGATTTTTTACTATGTTGACCCCGATTATTAATAATGGTGTATAATGTATATAAATAATGTTTGGGCTCAATTTATTTAAAATTTAATTCCCAAATTCTGTTATGTACGGGGTACATGAACTGTTACGAAAATACCTCCGCTTGGAAAAAGAATATCCGAACCTATTTTATTTTTTCTTTATTTAATTAATACTAGTGTTTATACTCTGTAATCTTTTTTCTTTTTTATTTATTTAAAATTATTTTAGTGTTCCAATTTTCAATCCGGTTGAATTGGTGGAAAGATCTTATTTTTTTAATCATTTTATCTTTAATGGTCATTATGAAATTTTGAACTCGTAGAATCAAATATCTCTTAGGGCTAATCAACGAGAGCCCTAAAGTCAAAATTTAATTATGGCCATTTAGGATAAAATGATTACGAAACTAAAATCTTTCTATTGGTTCAAACGGATTGAAATTTGAAACACTTAATTTTTTAACTAAATTTTTTTTTATGTACATGAACTGGTGTGCCCCGTATTTTTTAATTATATTTTATTATTTCAATTATTTTTTGCTGTTACTTTTCCATGGCAAAGTGGGAATTATTCCAAAAGAGAGGGTAGAGATGTCATTCTGCCATGGCTAGATTTGAAAATGGGAAAATGAGAATTTGAAAAGCTCCTAAACACCAGATTCTCTCTTTTATTTTAGAAACAAGAAATTGCAAAATCCATTTCACCCAAAATCTATTCTCCCTTTAATTGCCAAACACCCAAAACCCAAAAATTAGAATTGAAAAATGTAAAAACAGGCCAACCAAACACCCCCTTACATTTGTTCCCTAGCACTTGTTGTAGAATTCGGACAATTTTTTTCTTATAATCTGGGATGCTGCGCAAACCAATACGATATTCTCAAATACTCCATCATAAGACAAAATTAAGTGATCAAAACTTTAAACCAATGACTCATTGGGTTAATGAGTGATGTTTTCCGTTGGCTTTTTATTCAGTGGGCGACTTAATTAGGAAAGCAAAATTTACAGGTGGTTCTGTGATCGAATATTGGAGCATCGATCCATATTCTAGGTGTGATGCAGTAGTACCTCTCAATCCTGGTCATTAGCTGTTTGGATGCTTTTGTGGAAATTAAGAAAGAATATTAAAAAGAAGGAAAGTCACACTCTATGAGCATTGTAAAGAAAAACCAAAAAAGAATCACCCACTCAAATTCCGACGCACCCAAAAAAAAAATTATAAAAAAGAATCACCCACTCCCCACTAAAAAAAGAAGAAGAGAGAGAGTAACAGTTGTAAAACTTTTGAAACAATCATTCTATAACCACAAATACTTACACAAACCTACTCACATTGGGATTCACACATACTACTATACCTCCAGTGTGTGTGGGACCCATTGAAAAAATGTGTATGTGTGAATATGTGTGGTTACATAATTATTGCATGCTTTCAAATTAATCAAAGTCCATGACGTGCAAGCATCTGTTCTTCTACTTTTTCTAGTAATCGATCATTTTTTATATTGCTTTCAAGGTATGCATAAATTAATTTGACCTTGAAAACACTTGTAGGCTGAAAGCATGTCGATCTCATACTTATGATGCAGCCAGCTTGTTTCGTTTGTGATCATGAATATATATAGGAGTATTTATTTATTTAATTAATTAAAAGCCTAACATGCCTCCCTCGTAGTCTTAGATCATGAGTGCAACTAAGCACAAGTCTAAAACACAATCATGCATATATACTTGCTGAGATTTGTATATATGCCCGCGCGTGCGTGCCTGCAGCGATAGATAACGTTAAGCATACATCTGTTTACAATATTATACTACTTGTAACTTTTCAAGCAACAAAGCTCTTTTCACTGGGTATTAATCAACTAGATAGGGTGTAACATGCATGGTCGCGCATGTCTTTAAATAAAGGGGCTACCAAGTTGTACAACATCTTCGGAAAGCCAACTTGACTAGCGTCAACAGCTCAGTTCATTGGTACGATCGATAGGATGAAAGTTTGGATGGAATATATACATATACACACACACCATTTATCTCTTGCTAACATATTTATTTGTGGCGTTGTGACTCAAACCCCGGTCCTCGCCTGAGCCTCTGGTTCAATGGATGCGTTAGCCTAGCTCTGTTGTCCTAACCTGCACACGTGACATGCACCCATAGTTAGTGACAGGCCCGGCCCTGGGCATAAGCCCACTAGGCCACCGGCTTGGACCTCCATTTTTTGGCCGAATAATTAAGGCTCCAAATAAAGAATTATATTAAATCTATATAATATGGAACAACGGTTTTTGAATTTTTCATATTTTGGACCCTCGAATTTGTATATATATTTTCTATGGTTGAGATTTACTGGTAGTAAGACTTAAATATATTTGGAAAGAATGAATATTTGGAAGAAGGATGAAATAAAAACTAAAATTGATGTTTCCTAATCTTATTCTAATTCTTTATTTTCGAATTTTCCTCACTTTCTTAATGGTTATCAGTAAAAAATGATTACCGTTGTGGATGAGGGGGAGTTCGTGAAACTGCTTACGTATGATTGTCCGTGAGCTGGAGAGGCGCGATTGGTCAATGATTAGTCAAAATGGGAGAGAGAGGGAGAATGCCTCGCAGGGTGAAGGAGTAGGAGCAAGAGGTACGAGAGAGGCAGAGGCAATGTGGATTTTAGGATCTTCCCGCGAAATGTCCGAGCTTTTCCAGGTCCAAGCGTTTGAGATCACCACCTTTCTTGAAGAAGAATGTTCTCCTACCTCAAATTGAGTGCTCACTCACTTTTTCCAGCAAAGGGTCTCTCTTTAATCATTGGGAATGTCAGGAGTATTTATAGGGCACCTGGGCATGGGACAGGCCCAGGATGGCGCCCCTATCAATACCCGACACGTGTCCCTCCTGTACCTCCTAGCTGCGAGAAAACCTGCCTTTGCGTCCGCGGGAAGGCACGATTTTCCGCGGCGAGGCCTCCAACCTGAAGCCACCAAACCACAAGAGATTCCCCAATTCCCGCTAGAGCAAGGTTGCGACCCGCGGCGATCGTTGTCTCCCCGCAGGGTCCTCCCCGGACCTTGCCTCTAGGCCTCGGGTAGGGATCCGTGGAGACTCTTTGATAGGAGTCTAACAATAATTATGACGTCTGGGGGACCCGCGGGGCCCCGGCTCGAGCCGCTCTGTGGGGTCCGCGCGGATGGATCCCGCGATGGATTCCCCGATTCCATGGATTACTTTTGCGGACGTATCCTTATGATCCACCGCTCCACGTGTCATTATCCCATTAGTTGGTCAAAGGTTCCTCTGGTTGCTACGTGTCCGTTTGCGGTTGGAGGGTCAAATAGTCGTTCCCAAATTTCAACATGTTAACTTTGACCGCACCTACAACCGTGATCTAGGGTTTTATTTGATACATCATACTGTCATCAAACTAATCGCGGTTCATCTAGTTAACAGTAAAATTGCTTATTTAGTAGCATCGCAATGATACTTTGCCTGATCGATGCTACATGTTGTGATTTTGTACAGATCAGGATTAGTGACTGTAGCTGCCTCTTTTGTTATTGCTGCTTCTTCAGCTTTCCTTCCCGATGACTCTCCATTGAGCAGCTCAATAAAGCAGAATCTTGATTTCTTTTCTGCCCTTGGAGCTGGAGGATTGAACTTATCATTGCTGTTGATTCACATATATGTAACTGAGATCAAACACACTCTTCAAGCATTATGGGCACTTGGGATTTTTGGATCCTTCGCAACATATTTCAGCCTTGCTCAACCAGTTGGTGAGAACTTAGTACAATATGTTATCGACTACCCAACAGCTGTCTGGTTCGTTGGGCCACTCTTTGCAGCATTGACAGGACTTGTCTTCAAGGAAGGTAAAGATTTCATGCATGTTTAGTACTTATTTCATGGTTCAGTTGTGAGGATTTGGAAAGGAAAGAAAAGTACAAAGCAATTAGGGTTAGAAGGAATGCATACATACCCCTTTAGGTTGATCTCTTTCAATTCCTTTATATGGAGCTTCAAGACTTGCTCTCCAAGCAAATGCGTGACTATCACGCTTGGCAATTGCTTCGGCCGACGTCAATTGGATAAGGCAATTATTGTGCATCTGCATGAGCACCCATGTGTGCTTGTGTCCAACTCTTGCGGTAGTTGTTTTGAATGATGTCACACCAAACGTATGGAGTAAGGCGGTTTAGTGCACACGAATGAATTGACACGTGTGAGCTGGGTTGGACCAAAATGTCAACCATAAAAAGTGTTGGCATTAGTATGAGTTCGCAGTTCGAGTTTGCCTAATCGAGTTAACCAAATCTACCAGCCTGGTCAATGACTCTATCTAATCAGACAAAATCGAGGGGCTAAGCTCGACCTGCAGTTGAACGTATTGATCATGACTCAGCCAACATATTCAGCCCACTACACAGTTCGTGCAGATTTTATTACCGCAATCCTTGGTTGATAGCACACTTAACTGAAGAGCGAATCAAGTTACTTGAATTTGATCTCGTATGTGTTCATTCACTAAGAGCTTGTTTGAGAACGATTTGTTACCTAAACAAATTAAGTTTTAGTATTTTAATTTATGATGCTTGTTAGCTTTAAACGATGCTTGAACAAGTTTTTACTCTGTTCATTTGAGATTTATTCGCCTGCCTAAGGCAAGCTTGAATTAATAAATGCATTTTTTAATCTTGTTAAATTTTCAAATTAACATGTTCGATTCGTTGATCATCCTCCCTTTGATATTCGTATAGATTCAACTTTTGGTGAAACAAGGCTGAATAAATTTCGCCTGCAAAAAATTGAGAGTGATTCTCAATTATTAGTACCGTTAACTTCAGTATTTAAATTTTTTTATAGGCAAAAGTAATATTTTATTAAAAAACTTGATAAAATGGTACATCAAATTGGAGGAAGGGATAGATAAAAAAAAAAAAGGTTGGGACAAAACTCAATACACACAGTGGGCAAAGCCAAGCCCAAAAACACCCAAAAATGGTAGTACACACTATGAAAGCATTAGATTGGTTCTCTTCGGCTTTCCAAATCTGTACGAGTAGCATTAGATTCTGAACATCAGTGTGAAATGGACCATTTTAGGAAATCATGCATGGGTGGCACAACTATGAAAGCATCTCCAATGGTAAGATATTTCTCAAGTTATAATTATTATTGGGCATGAGGCCTCAAAAAAAAATAAAAATTGATCTCCAAGCTGAAAAATGGCTTCTGTTATTTCTCAAGCCAAATATGGCAACAAAAAATGGCACAAGTCATTCATGCCACATCACCAAGTGTGCATGTGTTGCTAGCGTTTTTCAGGTGTTGTAACGGAGGATCTTGTGATGGATTTGGAAAAAAAATTAAGTTTTGGCAACACCGGAATAATTTGTACGTTAACCAAAGAAAAACACTGGAATGATTTTGACAAAATATTGCTGTAGCAAAGTAAAATTAATGTTGATTTGCCTATGAAAAAAATTAATGTTGATTTAAAAAGTGACTTAAACATTCAAGCAAGCACTCTGATTGTGGAAGAAATTTCTGAGCAAAGAAAACTTTAAAGCTACACATCTGTATGTGTCACTTTGTTAATGTAGTTTAACAAAGTATAACACACTATAGCATAGGATATTGTACGTCCAGGCAGGCCGGCCGGCCATGCACAAAATTGATTAAAGTCTAAAGAGAAGACGTGGAATGTCCTGGTTCCAGTTTAGGATTCCTTGCCAAAAACTACTACAAAGAGACAAATGCAACTAAATTTAACAAGAAGACAATTTCATCATCACCAATGATTGAGCAACACAGAGTAGAGTAGATTAGAGCAGGGCATCCCCTTGATATCAACCGGCCGGAAAGCAAAAACACAGTGCTCGAAATAGTAGAGTATACTTACTGGATATGGTAAAAAATATTTTCTCGGATTCGGATAAGAATCTGTACCATAAACACGAATTCGGAACTCTTGGTTAGTGATTAGTGCAATATTTTTCATTTTAGGTGAGGATTTAAGCACGGGAAACTTTTTCTTTCTAGGATAGGAGTACATGCAAACGACTTCAATTTCAGTAGTCCTTTTGTAAGTTGCTCATTGTGCATTGCCATTTGCTCAAACACCATAGTTTTACTGGTAGAGGCCAGGGGGACTTTGTACCTTTCTACCGACTAGACAATGGGCCTGCAATTCTCTCTCTCTCTCTCTCTCTCTCTCTCTCTCTCTCTCTCTCTCTCTCTCTCTCTCTCTCTCTCTCTCACACACACACACACACACCAACGGCGCAACGCAATGCATATTAGATAGAGCATATTAGATAGAGTGTAGCATCGGTTAACAATTGGGATATTTGCAGTATTACTGTTACATATGATCAAGAAAACCAGTTATCTGGCTCAACACTCATTTCAACACCCCTTTTCATACTTGGGTTCAAAAAAACTCTCAAATTATCTGGCTCCAACCAGTCTGGTGTTGGTTGGCGTTTCATCTTTCCCTTCGTTTGTTGGCAAATCTGGTGCCACCACAACAAAAGCCTCTTTTAACCTCAAACCAACTCGAGTTTTGACCAATCGAATCAAGTGGTTAAGGTTACTCCAGCAAAAGCAACGGAATGGAAGTTCACTATCAATCCAGTTTCTTTTAAGCGCCGAAATAGCATCCTTGTACGTTGTGTACCTCCACCCGAACAGGTTTTCAAAATTAACACGGACGGATCAGTTAATCTCGCAACCAAGCGGGCCTCAAAAAGCGGCTTAATCCGAGATCACAACAACAATTGGAAAGGCGATTTCTACCGCACTATGATGGCAGATTCGATTACCATGGCAGAACTTCGGGCCATAAAGGGATGGCCTCAATGTTGCTCTTACGGAAAATATTAACAGGTTGAAAGTCGAAACAGATGCTCTAGCTGCCTCTCAGCTCCTTTCGGCGAAGAACATTGACAATCACTTGTTGAGTAATGTGATTTTCGAATGCAAGGCCCTAATGCAACGCTTTGACAGCATCACCATCAACCACATCTTCCGCGAAACAAACAAATGTGCCAACATTTTGGCAAGTGATACCTCGGTCTCAGTGAGAGAAATTTTCTACTATCTTTAGATTTCACATTATATTGTTAATTTGCTTTTTAGAGTCTCTATCGGGGTGGAATACCCAAGAGATGTACTATCTTTAATTTTGTTTTAATACAAGTTCCAGTTAACCAACAAAAAAAAACCAGTTATGGGTCATGTGGTTGTGAACATAGAAATAAAATAATACTCCACCTTTTCTTTTTCGGTTGTCTTGAAGAATTTTCCTTTTCAACATAGATATGACTGGTATCACCTTGTCACCAACTGATGACATTAAACTCAAACAATACAAGCAATCAATCACTTTTGCAAATTACAAGTATCATTTGAAGCAAATCTGATTCAATTCTTCTTACAATATTCTTTTGCACGGAGTATAAAAACAAAACAAAACAAAACTTTTCATTTACATCTCAACAAGTCCAAGCCCAAGTCCAAACCTTAAACTTGTTTAGATGAAAGAAAAATCATTGACAAACGTACCGTAAAAATAAAGGGATAGAGAAACAAATATTCGGAAGCGGCAAGAAGCAAAGATGAAAACAAACCTATCTATCTATGCTGTAAAGACAAGTTCAACAGTTTATCTGGCTAATCAATCGTAGTTTTGAGTATACAAACCTATGAACAGAGCAATTTGACAACAACAAAGAAAAAGAAGAAGAAGAAGAAAAAGGTCGTAGTAAATACTCATCACCCTTGGATCTGCGTGGATTCATGATCCGACGGTCCAATTTTGCTGGTGCTCTTCAGCTTCAACAAACCGTACAACTTACGTAGCTCCCTCACTGGAGGCGAGCTATCTTTGAAACCACCGGAAGTCTCGCTCGACACATCCGCCGAAAATCTGGACGACTCGCTCAGCCGCCGTCCCACCTTCGCCGCCGTGATAACCGACTTCAGAGCCCGGCTCGGGGAGCTACGGTTGGCGATCATGATCTCCCCCACCTCCGCCGGGGATAGAGTCGCGCCGCTCTGAAACACCTCTTCCACTTGTGGGAACAACTTGTGGTCCTTGAGCCCTAGATAGCTATTGGCAAGACTCTTGAAGGAACTGAAATCACAGAGTGGAAAATGAATATGAACGTCGATCCGTCCAGGCCTGAGTATCGCCGAATCGATCCGTTCTTTGTTGTTCATCGTGAAAACCATCACTTTCTCATCTGAACAACACGAGTTCAAAATCCCGTCCATGAAGTTCAGCACACCGGATAAACTCACCGCCGTGCAAGAAGAAGAACTCTTCTCCGCCATGAACCGATCTAGATCCTCGATTACGATGATCGATTTGCTCGTCGTCTGCAACAAAAGCATTTTCAGATCGCTATCATCAGAGACTCTGAAGAGATCAACATCGTAAACATCGTACGAGAGAAACTTGGCCATGGCGGCGACGAAGCTGGATTTGCCGGTGCCGGAGGGGCCGTATAGTAGATAGCTTCGCTTCCAAACGCGGCCGAGGCGGTGATAATACTGTTTGGATCTGAGGAACGACTCGAGATCGGACTTGACCCGGTTCTTCAGATCCGAATCCATGGCGATGGTTTCGAGAGTCGAGGGGTGGGTGAAGGGAACGGATCTCCACCGTCCGTTGCAGACATGGGATTTTTCCGTGTTCATGTAGAGCTTCACATCTCTTTGGGGGCTCAGTTCGATCTCATCGGAAACTGTGTGGATGTGCTGGAGATAAGGTCTCAGAATCCGGCGCTTGTCCTTCTTCTTCACTCTCAGAATCAAATTCCTGATGAGGGATTTTCCGTTATCCCCTTTCTCAACGGCGTTAGTCCAGGACACCCTTGCGCCCAGAAACTCATCGTGAACCGTCTGATTATCGTCGAGGCAGAGAACGATGTCGTTGGATTTTTTCCCGGCGAAGAGGTTAGTGAAGTCGGAGTCCTCCATCGAAGTCAACGAATTCACGTAGGTGAGGACTTTTCCGTAGAATTGATTCTCCTGGAAGTTGTCATTCAATTCGGGTACTTTGAAGGACTGGTGAACGTGAACTCGGTCTTCAACCCAGTGCA
Source organism: Rhododendron kiyosumense (assembly GCA_019656275.1). Classification (NCBI taxonomy): domain Eukaryota; kingdom Viridiplantae; phylum Streptophyta; class Magnoliopsida; order Ericales; family Ericaceae; genus Rhododendron; species Rhododendron kiyosumense. The sequence goes on along the minus strand of BPLS01000147.1, from coordinate 237,179 downwards.
CCCAATTGTTGAAGACGTAAATTAAGGCAGTACGATACAAGAACAATCGAACTAGAAGGAACACGCAACCGACTAGGACCAGAAACAGAAAAAATCTAGTAATCATAGAAAACATGACTCGACTCGAGTCGAGTGAACGCCCAAACAAACACTGATGACTATATATATATATGGGAGTACAGTAGTATGTTGTTGGCCGGAATTCAATGAAGTAGCTGCAGCCAGAGGCAGCTAGAATCGTGGTTTTTTCCGCTTCGAAGCGGAAATCATTTTCGGAGTAGCGGGGGCGAGAGAGGTTTACCCTTCAATTTATGTTATTGGTATGGTATGATGATACGGTGCGTTTGGGCTTTGAAAGGTTCAAATAAGTGGAGATGGAGACGGCTAATTGCCGGCGAGGAACAGCTAAAAAGGTCGATCGAGAGAGAGAGAGGGGCTATATTCGAATCGAATTAATTAAAATAGGAGTAAGATCTTGGGTGACGAGAGTATGATGGCCAAATCGGAAGAAGAGGGGGCTGGCTGGGGTGGAAACGATGATTTGTTTCGTTTTTTTTTTTTGTGGTAATAAAAACGATGATTTGTTGCTCTTTTGTTCTCGGTTACTACTACTTTCCAGGTAGGTTTTGTATGGAGAACCTTTTTAATATTAGTATTTTATTTATTTATACTAGGAGGACTAGGAGTATTTGTTTTCCAGACGTTTCTGATAACGGACAGTTTGGCATATACACGGGACCTGCTAATTGGTTTCCTTTTTAAATTAGTTCTAGTATGTATATTTCAAGCGAATCCTAAAAATATTCGAATTATAAGATACTCCTATAAAAGTTGTACTAGTATTATATTGTTGTTGTTTGATAGGCCACCACTACTAAAGGGAAAGGATCGATAGTTATTGGTGATAGATTTCCGGGGTCTTTACGACATGGAGGGGAGGTGCTGCAAAGCTTGTTGTGAACGGCAAATCGTCGTCGCTTCAGTTTCACTCTAATAATTGAAAACATTTATTTCTTAAAACTCGTCGAGTAGAACAAGTTTATCAATAATCAACTCGATCGGATATCATTAAGTGTCTCATCCGAATATTATTATCTTGAAATTATTAATTCTACCAAAAATAAGTGGATTTTATCTAGTGTTTCGGATCCAATCATTTTAAGATAACAAAATTCAGATGAGACACTTAATGATATTCGATCGAGCTAATTTTTGTTACACTTAACGACGACAATTTGTTGTGCACAACATTGCCCTCCAGTTTGGGTTTTTACACTTACCCCTCAACTATGCAGAAATTGTTTACAACATCCTTAGAGGGATGGCGAGGGGGTAGAAATTGGGATATTCGTACTGATACCCGAAAATCCCCACTTACCCAAATCGACCCCAATAACTGAATGGGTGGAGAACGGTTACCCCATAACCGAACCAAATGGGTTTTGGGTATTCCTTGAGCCAAACAGATAACCTATCAGAGATTGCAAAACCAAAAAATTGATCAAAAAAATCAACCAAAAAATACAGATTCTTTCACCATCCAAATGAACAACAATAAAAAACACCATATCGCATTTGTTCTTCACTTTAATGGTTTCTGAAATAAGATGTGAATCAAAATCAACCAAACAAGTGAATATCAAAAGAACAATCCATACATCTCAGATCCAAATCGATTGAAATCAATTTAATAAAACGAGATCTCATAAATCGAAATCGAAACCATGGAAACCAGAGATCTACTTTATCCGATGAGATAGAAGAGGAGAGAGAGAGGGCAGGTGACCAAGTTTTCACCACAGATCTGATTACTCAAGGGCAGCTGAATGGTGTTCCTTACACTAGTCGAAAGAATCTGGTTCCCAATCTCAATTTGCCGATGAAAGAGCAGAGAAATCGCTCATGATGATAATGATGATGTTCTCGCTGCTGATGATGAGTTCTCGTCCGAAGGAGTTGGCTCTGAGAGAGAGAGAGAGAGAGAGGGGGGTGCGGCAGTGAAGGCGTGTTCCATTTTCTCAAAAAGTTTTTTTTTTTTTTCAAACGAAGGTAATTTCAAATTTAAATATAATGAAAATAAGAATTATTTTTTTAATTTTTTTTCAGCGTTTAAAAGATCTTAATGAGATCTATCAAACAAAATTTATATTGGTAGGAAAATTATTTACACAAATATATAATTTTTGAGTTTGAATTGCATTTTTTTTCAAAAATTAACTTTTCACAAAAGTGAAACACCACCTGAATGACTCAAATGAAATTTTGAAACCCTAAACATTGATGCTGCTACACGTGTATATATAAAAGGGTATTTATGTAATTTTAATATTTCGGTTCGATTTGGGTAACAGTTAAACCATAAGTGAACCGTTACCCATTCGGTTATCAATGGGTTCAACCATACCCATATTTACGATTCGAATACCCATCGGTTCGGTTCACATTGTCACCCCTATCGTGATGGGAGGGATGAAAAGACGAACTCTTGTGGCCGAAGTGGACCCGGGGGCTCTGCTGCCCGGATGGGCGCAGTGGCCCCTACCCAGGCCCAGAAACGGCGACGTTTCATTTAAAAGAAAAATTCAAACCACCAATTTGCAATCCTATGGGACAAAATTTGATTATGTCTCTTTAGAATAATATGATCAAAATAATAAGATCTTCACACCCGTTCAAACGGATTAAAAATTGGAGCACTTAATTTTTGAGACCATTTTTTATTAAAAAATATAGTTAAAAAATTAATGCTCCAATTTTTAATTCGTTTGAACGGGTGTGAAGATCTTATTATTTTGATCATATTATTCTAAAGAGATATAATCAAATTTTGTCTCTAGAGCTCTCATAATCACGTTTCTACTCTATAGGATTGCAAATTGGTGGTTTGAATTTTCTTTTTAAAATGAAACGGCGCCGTTCTGGGCCTAGGTAGGGGCTACCGCGCCCATCCGGGCAGCAGAGCCCCCGGTTCCGGCCGAAGTTTAATTAGGTTCGGAAGTCCATAGGGCCGGTATGGGCATTGGATTTGCTACTCAAACCCCACATGCACCATCCCCGACGAGAGAAAGAAAAAGGAATAAAAGAAGAAGACAAAAAGAGAAAAAGTTGATCTCAGACGCCATAGACAATGTATTAATGTAAAAAGAATTACTTCGAGCAATTCAATTCCTTCTTGTCAAAGTTACTTTTTGCCGCTTGCTAGTAGAATGTAAACAAAATAAAATAATAATAATGTTGATGTACCTATTTGGTATCATTTTGATCCAATATTAATTCAAATCATTTGATTAAACTTATCTCATTATTCAATGCAAATGTATTTGTCTACATGATGTGGCAGATTTTATAAGATCAAAATTTCTCTTAAATTTTACACCAAAGATGACTATTATTTTTTGATCGCAACTTTGACTTAATGGGTGATTGATGAAGAATGAGTTGGCTAAAGTTAAGGTCACAGGATGCACCAAATGGAGAAATTATATCTACTCTGTCGAACAATCATATGATGTTAAAAATTCATAAGATATTTTGACGCATTATAATTAGTTGAACAATGATGACCATTTCAATCGAGTTAATTAGGTTAATTGCGAACCTCTGCTTGCTCTATAAGTATATTAGTACCGGGTTGGTTCAACTTCATGATATAATAAACAGGTATAAAAGTTGTCAAGGGAGGCTATGTATATTATATAATGTGGGGTTCGAGAGGTTTTAGAGAATCCTATGGATTCAAAACAAGCGGCAAATTTCTTCTTTCACACCTGAAATTTTGAGTTCTTGTTTTTTTAACAACAAAAAAGATTTTATTAATTTTTAGACAAAGAATGCAAAGATTAAAGGGACACAAAGGTAGATGGCATCACCTAAAAAAACAAAAACAAAACATTGTTGGGAAAAAAAACCTAAAAACAACCTAAATCGATTCCAAAGCCCCACACCAGATCAACATTGATACAACAAAACTAATCCACCATAAATCCAAGATATTAACTCCTCCTTCAGCTACCCAAACTCAACCCCCTAAAAGATCCGCAAAAAGCTTCATCCAGATGAGAAAATCCGCAATACCCAAACACCAACCCAAAATTGCAAAATTTTAAGTTCATTACAAGTATATATGGGGATACTATATATGTCACTTGTATTTTATCGATTTATACATGAAAATCCAATTTAATTTGAGAACATATATGCACAAGTAGGATTATAATTTTAAGTTAAACTAGCTCGAAAAATCGTAACTTGTAATGTTGGTGCGTTATTTTGTGAAACAATAAAATCTCTACAACTACAAGTAAAATTTTAATTTGGGCTACATTTCAAATTTTTGGAAGATAATTACAGTAGTTTATTAAAAACAAGACAATGCATAATTCAAATATGTGTATATGCGTGGAAAGTAAAGTTGAATGAAAAGAGAATAATTCAATAATACTCCCTCCGTCCCGATTTGTTTGTCCCTTTTCACTATTTGGGACTTCTTACAAAATTGTCTATATGTTTTAATTTATAATGTTTTTTATATGCAATATGGATCTTATTTAATAGATTTCAATTAGATCTAAAATATGATGTTTTCGAAATTATGTAAAACATTATAGATTGTGAGATATAGACAATTTTTTAAAATGCACGTATGTCGAAATTGGACAAACAAACCGGGACGGAGGGAGTAGTAAACACATGCATGAGATAAGAACGGGCGGGTGTCATTAATTCACTTATGTAACTAAAGTAGTAGCTAGGCCTAGGTAGCTAGTCCAGGTAAAATATTCATGTACGTATTTACAGTATTCATGTACGTACATAAAGGTGAAAGACCTTATGTGAAGAGTCATGAATTTGCATGGTCATTCATATAATCTATTTACATTCATTAGAGAATTTATTATTATTATTTTTGGATAAAAAATCTAATAAAAAACGCATATGCATAATTTTCAAAATTATTTCCCACCAATTTAATTGGAGTATTTATTTATTTCAAGCATCTCTGTATCTGACTGTAGTTACTTACAGTGGTATTCTACTTTTTGAAAAAGTACTTTTATTTTCAAACAAAAGTAATTTTAAATTCAAATATAATAAAAATGAAATTTTTAAAAATTTTTTTTTACATTGTTTAAAATATCTTAATGAGATCTATCAAACAATATTCATATTTGTAAGAAAATTATTTGTGTAAACACATAGTAATTTTTAAATTTAAAATTACTTTCTTTTTTTAAAAATTCTTTTTTTGAAAAAGCGGAACACCCGTCCTACTTTTAGATTGGAGGCGTACGTGTCCAACTCCAACCGACGTTGGGCCCACAATTTAGCTCTCGTGAAAAAAAGGAAAGGAATATCCTACTACTATCTGTTTTCTCTGTTTTGTTCCAAGTTGTTGCCGTACACAAAGTCATTGCCAGCAAAACTAAAAAAAAATATTAATCAAATCAGATTAAGATAGTCCGCCGGACCGTGACGGACGTCATAATTAATAATTACAGTAAAGAACACGCAGCCTACGCGGGATTAGCACGGTATCTACTGGGTTTGTATTGAAAGCTGGCAGTACTTCTAGGTTGATCCAAAAAGGTAACGATTTGACGGACGGTGTATATATATATATATATAAATAAGACAAGATATCATCATCATTGTCTTACAATTTGCTACTCCGATCCACTAGCATAAAGTTTTTTAAGATCATATATATACCAATTTCTCGATTCGGAATATATATTACTCTCTCCGTTCCATTTTTATTGTCCATTATTCTTTTTTCACTTTTTTATCTCTTGCGTATATCTTTCAATTTATAATATTTTTCATAATTTTGACATCTTTGTATTATAGAACAAATTGAAATTTATCAAATAAGATCCATATTGCATATTTTTGGAGATTCACATTGAAAGATATAAGCGATTGAAAACTGCACGAATATCAAAAAGGGACAATGAAAATGGGACGGAGAGAGTAGTAGTCTATGGTGTTACCGTGTTGGACATATTCTCCTGTCACAATTCAAAAACATATTCTATATTTTATTGTGGAAGAATAGACAATAGCGGAGCCCAGTCGGTTTATTTGTGATCGAATACGACCTTTGGGGACAGTTCAAAAAAAAAGAGAGGGACTTTTGGGGTGCAATCTCAGGCAGCTAGCTGCTATGCTTTTGAGCCACATACTAGAGTAATATTTTAAGTTCTTTTTAATTGGTACTATTTTTGAACTCCACATCTTACTAGTAATGTGAGCCTCTCATACTTCAGTGGTTGAGATGATCGACATCTATACTTAATTAGGCCTTGTTTGTATATGCATGCCTTCACATAGCTAGCCGATTTTTGGTAGACTTGAGAGGCTTTTAGATCGAGATGCAAACAGTGATTACAAAAAAAAAAGGAGAGACTACCACTCGATCGAGGGGAAGCAAGTTGTGTGGTTGTTAGGAAACTCAAAGGCACTAATCAAGAGTTAACTAGGAAACACGGATTGTTATAAGTGATTGTTGTCGAGCTAGCTTTGTAAAGTGTTTACGATCCCGCATAACTAGTCCTTATAATGAATAGCAAATCATGAATTCATAGCTTTTGCACCAATTGTGTTATGCAAGTGTTCATGTTTCTTTATCCTTTTATGTTTTTGTGACAGTGTTAATGTTTGTTAAACTTGAGAATTATTAGTACTATTTTCGTGGGCACATTATATATTGTTGACGTCCGCTTTTAGTCTGACTTGATGTGAGTTCTAGATCCATATTTTTGTTTTTTCCTTCTTATTTGCTAGCCATTACTTTTAACATGTTGATACAAATTAACTGGAAAAGAATGAAGAAGTAGACAATACCAGCAATTTTAGGTGTTTATTAGACGAATAAAAAATTTGATACGTATTCATGACCTATTTTTAGTCTTCATTCTTGCCTACCACCTCTTCCCAAATAAAATAGTAAATGAAACACTTGTGCGTGTTTATTTAAGCCTAGTTTCTTAAATGTGCGAAAAATGCTAAAAGTACTTCCTTTAAAGTACTTTTAGCACATTTGAAAAACTATATATATTCATTGTATATCAATCAGGATCAAGTCCACATCCCTTCTCGTCTGCACCTCCCATTTTCCAATTGAATTTTGATGATCCAGACCCGTCAATGTGATCAGAATGTGATTTTAAAGGTACCCGAGAGAAATCGGCAAAAAAAAAAAAAAACACAGGGTAGGGCTTCATCCGAACAATATTTGTTTGTATTTTAGTAATGGTTCAATAAAAAACTACTCAAATCAAGCCCTTTCCGGTGTTTTTTTTTTTTTTTTGGTCGATTTCTCGCAGGTCCCCTAAAAATCACGTTCTGAACGCATTGAGCGGATCGGATCATTAAAATTCGATCGGAAAAGGGGAGGTGCAGACGGGTGTGGACGGAAAGAAATTTGAACTTGAACCGGACTGTATATTTGTGTGAGTGTTCCAATTAGAGATATTGGTGGGGAGGAATCTAAATAAAAACTAAGTAGTATTATGGAGGAACTTAAGTGCAAATCTTCTTTCTATTTCCTCAAAGGTGTTGAATTGTATTCCTTATCTTCCTAACTCATCTCTCTCTCTCTCTCTCTCTCAAAACTCTAGCCGCCACCATGATCTTTCTTCTCTCTTTGCCTCCCCATCTAGGGTTTCACACCTTTGTACGGCGGTAGAAGGGGAAGGTTTCTATACTTTTATCTTTGTTTTGTTTTTCTTTCGCCTCTTCAGGTCAACGACTTGCATGTCATTTGATCTATGAGAGTTTTGTTTCTCGTATTTTTGAGAGTTTAGTTTCATCTTTGAACAATATTTGTCTATAGATCGGATTCTTTCAGAGCTGATGTTACTTCACAATGGTACTTGTGTCAACAGTGCTTGTACCTTACATGATGTTTTTAGCGAGGCAACTGATAAGTGCCGAAATATCGATATTTTGGCCCTCCAAAGTATACTTGTTAGCCATTTATATTTGTTGGTTGATATTTATTTTTCTTTTATTTTGTTTATAGGTTTTTTTTTTTTGTCATTTGTTAATTCCTACACTACATTACATAATTGGGGGTTGGGGGAAGGGGCAAGGTTTGAACCCTAGATGAGCGTGGGGTAAGAGAATACCCTTCCACTTGGACTAGGCCACCACCTCCTTTGCTTATAGGTTAATCGAGCTCATTGTTTGAGACATTGGATAAAAACAAAAGTTTAAAGAAGTTTATGATCAAAGTGTGGAGTTTATCAAAGTTGGATTGCCAATTAATTATTATTCAAAGTCTAAAGGGCCGTTTATGTAATTAAAACATCAAACATATCTAGAGTTTCTTTTTTCTTTTTATCATCCAAATTATGGACATTTTCTCTACTTAGTCCTTAAACTATCTATTTAATAATTTCATCTCCTCAACTATCATACCGTTACCTACTTAGTTCAACAGATAGGAAAAATCAAAAATTTTGATGGAAAATGTCACGTAAGGCTCTGTTTGGGACTATGTAGAGTAGATATTTGATTATGAGAGCCTTAGTTATAAAAATTAATTATGACCCTTTAGGATAAAATGATCAGAAAAATTAGATCTTCGCACCGGTTCAAACAAATTGAAAATTGGAGCACTTCGTTTTTTTACAAAGTTCATGTATCAGAATCTTGCGAGGCATTTTATAGAGACTGACGCATACATATATTTTTTTTAAAAAGACTTAGTTCTTTATATAAAATTTAGACTGTTTATATATTAAAAATATGTTTAAAACTTAAGCACTCTAATTTTCAATCCGTGTAAACCGGTGTGAAAATCTTATTTTTCTGATTATTTAATGCTAAAAGGTTATAATTAATTTTTGTTTCTAGAGCTCTCATAATCTAGTATTTGCTCTAAAGGGTTCCAAATAATATTTTTTTTTAATTATGATAGCCCTAGAGATAAAAATTAATCATGACTCTTTAAAATAATATGATCAGAAAATAAGATATTCGCACCGATCCAAACAAATTGAAAATTTGAGCACTTAATTTTATAAGGTTTATATTCTAAAAAAATATGGTTAAGAAACTAAGTGCCCTCTAATTTTTAATCTACTCTATAGGGTTCCAAATAGGCTTTTTATGGCATTTTCCTTCCAAATTCTTAATTTTCGTTATCTATTGGACTAAGTAGGTAACGGTATGATAGTTGAGAGGATGAATCGTTAAATTGATAGTTTAGAGACTAAGTAGAAAAAATGTGCATAGTTTGGGAGATAAAAAGGAAAAAAAACTCAACATATCTATATTGACACAAGTTTCCTACTGATATCGGCAGTCAGTTGCTGGACGAGGGCTCTCTGCCGTGGAGGCAGTGAGAGGCCGTGACGACGAGAAACACCGCACATGGACATGACTCTGGCTTCGATGGCCGGCTAAACTCCATTCTCTGGGAAAGATGAAAAACTGAGCCAAGTAACTTAATTTGTATGTGTATAAATTTAGGTTTTAATATTCGGACCGATTGTTTAACTAGAACTCGTTTTAGTTTTGTGGAATAATTTTATCTTTCAATCTGTTTCGTATTTACATCTGCGGTCTTCAAATACGAAGTTAAATAATGAAATTCTTTGATTGAGCTTGGGTGATTGAGATGGATTATGCTCGTAAGATGGTCCGTGCTATGGGATAGTCCATGCCGATTGGTAACTAAATAGATTATCTTGATGATTGTCGGAAGGGATTGCAAGCCCTAACAATAGTATTTAATGATTTGAATGTTAAACCTAACCTAGTCATATGGTTGTTACGTGGTCGGGGTGGATTCTCTAGGTATTTGTTATCTTTTATCCTTGACTAGCTCTTTATTGCTTTTGAGACTGATGATTCTAGGTATGAATATACAACAAATCGTGAATGCTACTGTTTGCGTCAGACTTAATGTCTGAGTCGGGGTGAAAGACATCGCCTACCTTGTGCTTTTCTTGTTTACAATAGTTAGAAGATTAATTTGACTTTGTCCAAGATTTTTGTGACGAACTCGGTGTGTAAGTGCCGCTGAACTATTATTAAGTATATATAATCTTCTCCATTTTGATTGAAAAAATTATTATATTCCTTAGGTGCAAGTGCCTTAAAATTTACTCATTTCTTTCCTCTTCATTTGGCTTTTTTCATTTTACCGGATGAATGGGACATTATTATGTCGTGAGAATGTTTGTTTCTGGGTTGAACTTTTGCTTCCTTGTGGGCATGCTGTTGTCACAAGCCAGGCTGTTGTTGAAGCCCATTGTACTCGGCCCAAAAATTTATTTATGTGGGCTGACATATGAGTGAATCCTCGTTCTGTGTCAGTTAGAATCTAAATATAAATCCATAAATTGACTATCTTACTGTATTTGTTTTGATGAGTGATTGAAAATCATGGACGGTCAAATTTCACCCATTAAAATAAATTGGAAGATGCAAATACATCAAGAATTTTTCCACAGAAAAGATATCAATTTATCTATCAGTAAATGATCCCTGAGCCATAGTTATTGCCAAATCACAATATTCAATAGGCTCTGATGATAGTAATAATAATAATAAAACAGGCTCTAGTTCAAACATTCCAACAGCCACTTGTAGGAGAAAATTTTCAATACAACGGTAATATGTAGTGCTCCTCGTCTCACATTGAGTGGAACCTACACATACACAGATCTCATTCTATGTGAGAGGTCGTAGAAATAGCCGTTGTGTCCAGAAATTGACGGCCAATGACAAGTTTTGATAATTAATACCCGCCAATGACATTTTCAGTATTAATAAATATTTTCAACATATTATTGACGGATATTAATTATCAAAACACATTATGGGCTGTCATTTTCCCTTTTTTTCCCTCCTTGTACAATGCAACATTGAAGTTGGCAGCAATGGGTCCTTGCTACACTTATTTGTTACGATAGACACCCAAGATACTCGATGCAGAGAATCAAAGACCATTGGTAACTGTATACGATCCCATAAATACAAATCAAATCGCCGTCATAACAATTCCAATCAGCTGCTTAAAATGAATAAAAAAGATTTTGAGTAATACTACATGCAGACTAAAAAAATGTATCAATGGAAATTGGGGGCCATTTGACTTGGCCGTAGACTTTCTCAATATCTGACTCCCTCCCTATAGTAGGCTTGGGCTATATTTGCTGTATTGTTGTTTGGGGTTTTGCATTTAAATTAAATTCTTTTCTTCTCATTCTGGGTAATAAGAATCTCATTGTTTTATGAGGTGGCATACTATGAACCACATAATACGTGCATATGGTACACACTTTAAATGGGTGTGTATTAAAAATTTTCCCTCAAAATAATCCAGAATTGAACTTCCCTCAAGGCCCGAATAGGATCATCTGATCAGGCTCACTTTGGTAGGGTGTTCAAGTTTCTAGTACTAGTAAATGCTAAAGGCAAACAAAAGAAAAGAAAAGTGGAGGGCAGAGAGCATCATTTCTTTCAACAAGTAAAAGTCCGAAGCAAGGCATATATAGACAACAACGGTACCACAAATCCCTTTAGTGAATCTCAATTCAAGCATCTCTCATCATGGCAAAGTGTTTGTTTGAGCTGTTAACACATGTAATTGCTACGCTTATCTCTCTAATCACCATCAAAACAAAGAGATTGTGCGCCGCCAAGACAGCAGTAGTTCCATTTCAGTATTCGAGTAGCATATTGATCGATGTGCCAGCAGAATGACCGTAGGTTCCCAAACAAAGACAAATTTTCTTTCTTTCGCTTTCGTGGAGGTTTGGATGCTTTTAATCTCTCATGCATGTTGAAACAGAATTAAAGAAAAGAACTCCTGCTGAAGGCCAATGCATTAAGATGCGGCCAAAAGGGCACTCCTTTACGCTTCCCATTTTTCTAAAGAACGACCCCAGCTGATTTGTTTTTGATACCTATCTTGCCGGGTGACTGAATTTTTTGGCTTTTGATTAGAGCAGCATGTGCTTTACTGAATCAGATTCTCCCCCATTCCTCTCTCTCTCTCTCTCTCTCTCTCTCTCTCTCTCTCTCCCCTTGTGACTGTGTGTGCATTTAGGCATGATTCATGATGCCTGGTAGATGATCATAACCCACTAAGCTATATATATAGGATCATACAACAGCCTTTCATTCAACTTCAAGTGCTCATTTCTATATTTGTTGTTCCGAGATACACATATACACGAGTACTTTTGTAGCCTGAAATACCCTCTACAATTTTAAGAAATCATGGCAAGCCAGCAACCCCCAGCTCGCCCATGGTTCCGATTAGCTTCAATGGCTCGTCCAGCCTCTGCCCCCACCCCAGATTCTGCTCCACCACCAGCTCCATCTGCTGGCCCACCGGCTCCCCAGCCAAGGCCACCATTTGTCCGGCCCATAGTAACCCAGCCAACTCAGCCACCACCACCTCAAGAACCTATCCCACCGCCTCCTCCACCCTCAGCACCTCAAGCACCTACCCCACCATCTCCACAGCCAGCGATCCAAGCACCTGCGCCACCATCTCCACTGCGAACGACCCAAGCACCTGCCCCACCACCACCTGAACCACGGCAGCCAACCCCACCACCTCGTTCCGCCATTGCTCCACCACCACCACGGGCTGTCGTGGCACCACCACCTCCCGTAGCCACAACATTATCTGTTCTAACATCCACTCCTTCCCCAAAATCATCACCAACTTCAACAACTCTTCAAGTTGCATCCGCTTCATTGCCCCCCTCTCCAAAACCAAGAGCCACCTATGTTCCTTCAGCTCCTCTGCCAACATATCCCCCGCCACCAAAACCATTGTCGCCATCCCTAGCAGCAGCAGCAGCACCACCTCCTCCTTCCCCCAAACCCATCGTTGCCCCCACAGCCATCACGACTGCTTGGGTGCCAATCCCAGCACGCTTCCCCAAAATTGGTGAATTAACTCAACCAAAAGCCCCATCTCCACCCCCTAAAGTCCCATCTCCACAGATCCATCCCCTCGCTCACCCACCATCTCCACTAACATTACCCCCAGCCCAATTGAAGTCTGACACGGAACACCATGCCAACATTCCTCCAGAAGCTGAGCAGAAAACTATTCTGGTCCAAGAAACCATTGGAACTACACCTAAGGTGTATGTCAGCGGGAACAGAATTGCCATGGATCGGAAGCAAGACCTAACTAGAGACAACAAAGCGAAAGAAAACGACCACCATTACAAGAAGCTATCTGATTCTGAAGAGTTTGGAATGAGGGTCATCACAATTGCAGGTGAAAACAAAGGTGCGATCATGGAGTTAGGCCCTACCCCTAATTCCCAAAAAAAACATGAGTTTGGTGGCGGAAACCCTTCTGGCCTTCACATGACAGGCGACCCCAGAGGTTCGAGAGGTGGTGGAAAATTAGGAAGTGATGGCAGCAATAGCAGTAACGAAGAAGGAAGGATAAAGAGCAAGGACAAAACTATGGTGCCAATTTCGTCACCTCCATTGAAGGCCTTTATGAACAGCAACGTGCAGAGTGTGAACAATTCGATTCTCTTCAATTCTTCTTGTACTCACCATGACCCTGGGGTCCACCTCTCCCTTTCTAGAAAGCCCAATGGTGGTGGAGGCCATGGAATACACATCAAGGACCGCACAAACGGCTAATACAATTACAGAGAGAAAGAAGAAGAAAAAAGATAGGGGAACTAAGGGTATTGATTTCACTTTCATGTACTACAATAATGGGATAATGTGAGTGATATTATGTAGAGTTATTATATATATATATATATATGGTAAAAGGGACATGGATATGGATTCTTCAGTGTTTTGCTTTCCTCTATCATGGAAGGTAACTGAAGAAGGTCCATGGCCAGCTTCATTATGTTTGGTGAGCCCGGAATATGTTACGGAGCTAAGAAATAAATTGTTCTTTTGTCAAGTTACATGCATTGCAAAATTTAGTTAAAACCCTATACCCCACGCGCACGGGTGCTTCTACTTAGACAGAAAAACTGGCATGCAGGCACCACCGCTCTTAGGAATGCGAGCCCCGCATATTTGAGTGTTCGGTAGACTTTACCCATGACTTGTTTATCTCAAATCAACTGACTTGTTTATGTTAATCAAACACCGCCTAATAGGTGACGAATCACAGAAAAAAAAAAAAAAAAAAGGGCTTGGAAGGCCTATGTTAAACAATCAGCGGACGTCATTTTGAAAACTGTGTTGAGCGGAGAGCTATGTAGCATGGTATGAGCACCGACATGACGGAGGTACAGGCATGGATACAAACGTACAATGCAACCACTAAATATTAGATTAGGACACCTATCAAAAGCATTAGCAACTGGCAGTGTATGCCTATACACATGTCTTATAGTTAACTTTTGGCATAATACTTGCAAAGTTTTACATATTTTACTCCGAAAAAGCTTTCAAAATTAATAATAATCATCCTCCAGTGTCCCCAAAAATTAAAATTTAATGGACACACCACGTTATGTTTTTCCGGTGTGTCGCATGTCCCTGGAGTTCCAATTACAAAGATACGGTGGTCTCTGGCTGTGCCGATGCTTCACAGCCAGCTGGAGCTTAACGCATGGAAAAGTCTTGGGACCTAGGGATTTATTAAGGATTCTAGGTTGGGAATTTGACAATGGTTTGGTTAATTACATTCTCAATTCAAAATCAATGGTCTTGCGAGATTTTTTGCTGGGGCCATGGTTGAGTATTTTGCTCTAAAGTGATAAAATCAAGAATTATGAATCACTTTGTTTGGTTCTCTTCTCATAAATAATCTTTTCAAAAATTTTGACTGTTTCCTCATCCGTTTTTTTTCATCTAAAGTGATTTTTTTGTCAATTTTTTAGTACTTATTTTATACTTTTTGGATGTACATAGTGTACCTCTATTCAAAAAAGTAAAAGAGTTTGTTAAAATGTTAAAAAAATTTACTAAAAACGAAAAAATATGCAAATTTATAGAACTTTTTTATCTCAAAATTGACAACCAAACAAAGTGGGTCCCATCATTCTATTTCTAATTTCTATCGTTGTTTTTCTCTTCTTTTTTTACAGTGTCACCGTTGCCAATATTGCCAACATTTTTGGGTACAGACCTCGTGCGGATGTATGAAGAAGGTACGTGGCTGAGTTGGTTACCGATATTTAAACAGAAACACAAGTGCTACTTGAAAATGTCAAACTGGCAGATGGGTTCGATGGTTGGAGGGATGGCATTTTCACTATTGGCGCATTTGGGTTTGATCCATATTGGGCGATTTTGATGGGGGAAAAAAAAATGTCAAAGTAGTTGTTGAAAAACAAGAATTAAGTAGTGGTGATCGAAGAAGACTATGATCAGGAGTTCTTATATAATGATCATGAGAATTATGACTCCAAAGAGTGTAAAGAAGTAGAACTTGATCCCCCGGTGCTGTTTGCAACATTTGGATATTGTGGCTCCTGTTATAAAATGCGTACTGCCTACCTCTAGCTCAATGAACAGCGCGGTTTCCCCTTCTTCGAATTACTAACGGTATTTTATTCTAGATGTCTTCAATCTTTTAATTTTATCAAGGTAGTGGTAATTCGAATTCCATATTCACCCCAAGGAATCTGGTAGGGTGGGGATGAAGTAAACAACAGCCAAAAGACTTGCCTCCCTAAGATAAGGTCTCGCAAGTTCAAATTTCTCGAAAATCAAATATATACGTTGTTAGTTTTGAAGATTCAATGTATGTCACACTTTCAAGTGGTCATTATCATCTACTGCTACGTAGACTAATGTGTCTTTTTCTTTTCTTTTTTTCTTTTTGATGCAGATGCTCTAATCTAAGTTGTGAAGAAGTCCCGAGTCTCTGATTTCTTAAAAGTGTGTTCTCGTTATCATGTCATGAAATAATTCTCTTGTTAAGGCATAATTATGTCTTCTTCGATTTTCATATATATGAACCAGTGAACTATGCTGTGAGACCCGGTTCTTTAAAAGAGAAAAAAAAAACAAGTTAAAAAAAAATAGAAAAGTGAGTCTATTTTTATGTGGACCCTCAATGTGATTTCCTAGAACTATTGGGTTTAAGTTGTAAAAAAAAGAGATGGCATGTGCTGTATGTGCACGTGGAAAGCATTTGTTTTTTTTTGGATCCGCGTGGAAAGCATTTGTTGTGTATGTGTGTATGTGATACTTATCTAATGAAAAGAACCAAAATAAAAATAATAAAAAAAAAGACACAAAGGAAAATTAAAAACAGACGCAGGAGAAAAGAAGGCGCAGGAGAGAGGGAACGGGGAAGAGAGAATTAGCGCTACCGGAACTTCTAATCTCAATCGGTAACTCTTAGCCTCTTTTGCATATTGATCAGTTAACGTATCTTGTAATTGAATTGAGTGATTTTGGGATTTTGAGAAACAATTGGGTTCTAAGTATTTCTAATTAGGGCTATTCTTTGTTTCTTTCCTCTACTGGAATTGATAGTTGTGATTACAAGTATTCTTAGTCTCTCTTGTAATTGATTATGAAATATTTGATTTTGGGGTTAGGAAGGATGAGTTTTGATTAAATTGGTTAATCAGGGGAAATAAGGAAAAAAAAAAGAAAGAAAGAAACGAACTGGGGCAGTGTTGCTGCCGTTGTTTGTTGTTGTTGCTAATAGTTGCAAATGACTATTTTGAAAAAATTATCTTGCACCTAAGTTGTAAACATCTCTAATGAGGTCTTGTAAATCAAGTGACTTTTTTACTTATATTTCTGGATGTCTCAAACCTGATCTTAGGGTTAGTTTGAACTGATTTGATTTTGTTACAAGAAGCTGGCTGTTTTTTCTGAAGATAAACTTTGTAATTGCTGTAAAAGAATGTTGGGAAACAAACTACATCTTAATCTGTTAGGACTTGTTTCATGAAACTGGAAATCAATTGCTATATCTAGTGGGGAAAGGGTATTAGAGAGTAATGGTTGCGAACCTTTCTTCTTTTCTTTTTATGAGCAACTCAGTAATAATACTCACCTGTGTGGATTAATGTGTTATACATCAGGTTTGGAGGCTGTGACAAGTACCGTGACTCCACGTAGGGAGTGAGCTCGTGTTGGTACATTTTTGCTGGACCTCGAGGTGGGTGTTCTTATTTTTAATAGCGGAAGATGAGACACGATGTAGAGTTATTTTTCGTATTGAAATGGTTAATATTTGGCTTGAGCTCCTAAGCGAGAATATGATTGTAACCTTAGTGGCGTTATTGAATATTGCCTTAGTGGCATAGATAAATATTGCCTTAGTGGCGTGACGACTCTTGCCTTAGTGGTGTAAAGAGGACTGCTTTCGTGGCGTAGATATGGAAATTGCCTTAGTGGTGTTTTGAGTATTACGTAATGGAACGTTATTGTGGGGCTGAATATTCTTGTTTAAAATATTTGATAGCACTTATCTTTATTGCTTCTCTTATTATGGATAAGAACGTTCACTGAGCATGTTGATAGCTAACACACCCACAATGTTTTCTTTTCAGGCGCGTGACGGCACGCAGAGTCTAGATAGGAGTTGTTGATATAGTATTATAGCTTTTTGACTCTTTTGATTATGTGCCTATTTTTGGAGCTTGTATATATTGTAAATACTTGTGGGCACATCTTGTATGACAGTTACTTTATATATGCAAGTTAAGTTTTTTGTATGTGCTAGACACTTGGCTGGTGTTTTTTTATTTACTGTTTGAGCAGGGCCAAGGTATGGGTCCATCCCATTTAAAAAATAATTTAGCTTGGTATTTTCTGGAATGGGGTGTGACATATGCGATCAGTATCTGTTTTGTACACCAATTTCTTCGGAAATTGTTTTGGCGTTGTTGTGTGATAAAGAATTTGTTGCATGAAAATTAGTTGCTTCAGTAATGTCATGAACCAGTCTTTTTGATATGGTCAAAAAGTAAATATCTGAGAATAGAAGGCCTTAATAGCATAATATGGAAGCTTGGAGGGACTAAAAATAGGTTTGACTTTCTGCCGACAGCAGTTCGATAGTCTCTCTCTCTCTCTCTCTCTCTCTCTCTCTCTCTCTCTCTCTCTCGAGTTCTACAGAACTTTTTTTTTGATAAGGAGTTCTACAGAACTTTTCTCTTGGTATCTCCGAATCACTGTCCTTGTTAATTTGAGCTTATTTATTTCAGACTTCAAATGTCGAATCTGACAATTATGTTTGTGGATCTCTCTGTATTTGTTTGTGGTGGCGATAGATATATTGGTTTGGTGGTGAGCAGTTTTAATCGAAGAGAGAGATGACTTCAAATCTAGAAGTAGTTCATCCATTTGAGGAGGTTGCAAAGCACAACCATAAAGGGGATTGTTGGCTTATCATCTCTGGAAAGGTCGCTTCTCTCTCATTTTACTTACACTCTATTTCTGTCGATCGAATATTACTCGTCATCTGGTTTTCCTGTTTGTGCATTGCCAAGATTCATGACTTGCTGCAAAATTAGTATCTTTTCGGATTTCTTTTTTGAATCACGTGTGGTGGGAATATTGTTTGTTTATCACTACTTATTTAAGCAAGAACTGAGTGAAGTCTTCATGGGTGCCTCAGGCAACCCGGAAATCAATCTGATTCGGTCAACTCAATTCTTTTAATCAGTTAATTAACAAAATTTAATCTTAGCAGCATGATTGGTCTCGTTCTGAAGGAAAAAAAAAAGGAGCACTAGGATATATAATCAATTGAGATATGATTATCACACTCCACTTTTCATCTATAAAAAATAAAAAATTACTATACATCTTTTAGGATACTTTGAATATCTAATTTTAAAACTTCCACCCTCTTGTTGAAAAACTGTAATATGCCCTGACGAATTCCTACAAGCAGACTTCCCTGCACACGAACTGAATTGTCTAACTCGGGAAAAATTTAGATTGCACTTATAAGTAGTGGAATTTGAGAAATAAATATGTCATTAACCCTGGGATGAGATCACAATGTAAATATCTAACCCGGGTAGCATTACAGTAAAGCTCCAGCATAACGTGAAGCTTCCGAATGCATTCTTGTGACTTTCTTCAGAATGCAAAATTGATCTATTTGGTTCTGGATGGCCTTTAAATTGTGGTCTAAGAAGCACGGATACGGATACGGATACGGGATACGGATACGATACGATACGGGTACGGGGATACGTGATTTTTTCAAAAGGAAGGATACGATACGTTGGCGGATACGTTGAATATAAAAGTAAATAAAAATATATTATATATAATTTTTAATTTCTAAAATTTCATTAATGATTAAAGTTTTTCATTATACAAGTTCACCATTTCACATGCCAAGAGAGATATATTCATGTATAGTTATATATATAATTGTGTCTATATAGTTATGTATATATTTACATACACACAACGAGAGAGAGGGAGAGAGAGACGAGAGACAAGAGACAAGAGAGAGAGATGAGAGACTTACAAGGTTGTCGAGAGAGGATATTGTCGGTGTGTTTTTGGTGTCGATTGGTGGGGGAAAAAAAAAAATGGTCCTACTTGCAACTTTAACCTATATATTTTAAGTAATAACATATTTATCCTTGCCCGTATCCGAAACATATCCAAGCATATCCAACACGTATCCGCGTATATCCAAAATATATCGGATACGTATCCGGAGTGTATCCGAGAGTATCCGCGCGTATCTGAAACGTATCGGGATACCCAAAAATAATTCTAAAAGCAGGATACTTTAAAAAGCATATCGGATACGTATCTGGAGAGTATCCGAGAGTATCGGTATCCGATACGGATACGATACGTGATACGAAGGCCAAAATAGAGTATCCGTGCTTCATAGATTGTGGTGCTCTCTCTATCGGGAATAGCCTCTAGTGGTGGGGGGAAGTCAGAGATAAGGCAAAGGAATGATCAATTCTATGCAGCTACGCTAAATCAATGGATTTTTCATGGTACACAAAGCCACTTATTCGTTTGTGACAGATCATGATTTAGTGCTTAGTTTTCATCGTTGTTGGGAGCGATTATTTAGTGCTCTTGGAGCACCGCCATATGGTGCTTCACGGGCCTTTTACATCGCACAGACTTGGTGGTGGAGCCCACACAAATGTGTAGTGGAGAAGGCCCCTAGAGCACCACGTGGCCGTGCTCCAGTAGCAAGTAGTAATAATTTTCTGTTGTGTTTTCCATGTTGACAAAACTTTGACTTTACATCATGGGTTTTAATTGGGGAAATCTGATTGATTTTCTCCAGACTAGAAACTAGGAGTTCATATTGTTATCACATTTTCGTGTATTATGATGGACAACTTATATGCCGGCTTCTTTGATGTGTAAATAGTTCAAATAGTGCATCTTTTCTTCGAAAAGCCATTGAGGAATTTGAAGTAATTGAAGCAGTGAGATACTAATTTTATTCAAGTTTTCCTTCTTCGTTTTCCTTCAGTTTTCTATTCAGTTTTGGAATCTATAGCATATAGTGAAAGCGTTTTCATTTTAACGCAGTGCCCCACATACCAATTTGTATGATTGGTGAGATGAATATCATCTTAAGTGCAGCTGTACAGGTTCCTTGAAGATTTCTCATTGATTCTACTTCTTTTCTTTTTCACAATTTTCAAGACAAATAGAACAAAGAACAATTTTTAAAAGAACCTGGAATGATACTTTTAGGATTTTTTAGGCCACAAAAGTCCAAAGTGCGAGAAATTAATTTTAAAGAACCTGCAATTTTGGGTATTGTACTTCAAAATATCAATGGAAGAATTGTTCATGGCGTATCCAAAGTAATGAAAAGACAACTCCTTGTGTATGGTTTGGGGATTCTGGACTGCCTTTGTTGCCTTCTGGATTTCGATTCCCCTTGGACCCTATTGCTCTTCAATCACCCTATCCCACGGAAGTTCAATTGCTGGCTGTCTACTGTTTATCAACATATTCTTAACAGATGGACTTGTTGAATCAACTTAGAGCAGGTGATAGATCTCATGAACAATGCAGATGCAGCTGTCCAAACCTTTCAACTCGAAGGGTTGATGGAAGATTCAAGGTTTGTTTTACAGAGGTGCAATTGCAACTTCACATTGGCACATGCAGTGAGAGATGCTAACTGGCATGATACAATGGCCAATTAAGTTAGTGGTCTTTTGATTGCTGATATGTTAGTGATAGGTTGGTTGGAGGGTTTATTCTGTCCTCTGCTGTACTTCTTATATGTCCCAATAAGTTAAAAGCACCATTCTCTCCAAAAAAAGATAGAAAAGTAGCAGTGAAACTGTGAAAAAGGACACCTTTATTTTAGCTGTATATAGCTGGTTAACCATTGAAGTTTAGACAAGTAACAAAGGGCTCCGCTTAAGTAGCCAGTGGTCAAAATTTTCCCACCTTTTGTTGATTGGCAGTCGTAAACCTCTGTTTTAGGTGTATGATGTAACCTCGTTCTTGGATGATCATCCTGGAGGAGATGAAGTCTTGATAACAGCAACTGGTAAAATTATATGGCTATATACTTGCCCAGCATTTTTTCATCAACACCAATATTTAAACCTATATCAAATATGAGTGGTTTTTTGCAGGGAAAGATGCAACAGATGATTTTGAAGATGTGGGCCACAGTGATTCTGCAAAAGAGATGATGAGCAAGTACTTGGTTGGTGAGGTTGATAGCTCCACTATTCCGGCAAGAGAGTATTACAAACCACCTTCAAAAGCATCATCCGCCTCTAACCAGTCTCCTGGAATGCTGGCCAAGATACTGCAATTTTTGGTACCCCTGTTGATCCTGGGATTAGCATTTGCTTTGCGACAATTTACCAAAAAAGACCAGTGAGTTAAGTTGGTCACTTGTGGTGTTTGGGCTTTGGACCAAAATGCATTTTGTGTGATAACTATTGTTGCTAGCCATGAAGTGGTATTGTGTCTTATGAAAACTTCATTGTTTGTCTTCCCTGTCCTATATCCAGTTGCTGGTGCTGCGGTGCAGTTGTGACTTTGGAATTTATTACTACTTGTGTCCGGATTCTTGTGTCTCTGTTGTCTTCAATGAAACGTTCTCATAGCATGCATATGCAAACTTACAGTGGCTGCCACACTTTTATTTATGGTTTTGATTTAACTCCACCGTTTCGTTATTGAAATGGAGATCGACCCTCCTTTTCAAGAAATTAGGTTCCAAAATGTCATGACGAACAACAAAGCAACCCTTTGATTAATACTGGCTGAGGAAGTGTTTTTCTGTGAAATTATGATTTTTTTTCCCCCTTTTAGACTTACAATGTTTTACAGTTGGAAAGGTTCTTAGAGATTCATGATTTGAGTAATAGCCGCTGCCAAACAATGACAATGTGAACTCTGACATCTGACAGATTCAAGAACACAAAAAACAAGGACAAGGAAAATAAGAATTGTGAAAGCAAAATAAAACTATAATTTGATGGGCTATGGTACAGGAAGGTCCTAGGTCTCAACGGGCCATCAAGTATCCTGCTTTGACTGTGATTTCGGAGCGAATCTTTTCAGAGCTTGAATCAGTTGACTTGCTTTCGTGAAGAGAGACTAGCTACTGAAGGTTGACTTGCTTTCGTGAAGAGAGACTAGCTACTGAAGGCAGCCACCGAGTTGCAACTCTAGGGTAAATACCTTAATCATATTGCTTTAGGGAATAAGATGAATGTTATGAGGTAGAATTCAATAGATTTGAGTTCAAGTGGCACAGGATCTCCAGCTCTGAGTTCCCTCACACTGATGATTCAGCAGGGAACGGTGTAGTAGACTCTCGGTCAGACCTAATATACGTATAATCGGTTAAAGAACCCGGAAAGCCATCAGGACCTGGAATTAAAAGAAAGGAATACTGGAAAGTCGGGTCTATAGCCGCCCCTTTCTCTTACGGGCTTGCTTTCGACAAAGAAAGATTTTGTCACCGTCACTGGTACTGACTACGATCGGCCTCTAGTTTCCATCGAGTTGCATGTGAAAAGAAAGGCACTTATACACAACGTGACTATTGGGGAAGGGGCTTTTTCTTGAATTATGTTCATTTAAACTAAGCGATATCCAACAGAAGCCTAGGCTCGAAAGAAGGAGAGAGAAGAGGCATCTGACAATTCCTCGGAAAGTTTTGGTCATGGTGAACTTAATGCCGTCCGCTTTATAGGCAAGTAGAGTACTAGTGTTACACCCTGCTGTAAGAAGGATTCAGAAGAAAGTAAATTAATGCAACCTAGCTTAACAATACAAAAGCACTTTTATTTTAATCTATTAGCAGGGGCGGGGTACTTCTGCTCTATCAACATAGGGAGTGCTATCCTCCTCTGCTGATCGCTGCTCTCTATGCCAGCCAGCCAGCTAGCATGGGACTGAGTTGGTCGCTAAATTAATCACTTGTTGTTTGGTTGGCATTTTAGTTTAATTTAATTTTGGTAGTGGATGAAGATAAAAATAGGGTAATGATTGAAAAGAGGGGTAATGATTGGAGAGAGATATAGAGAGATGAAAAAGTAATAATTGAATAAATATGGTAATAATTGAAAAACTAAACTAAAATGCTAACCAAACACAATCAGTTACTGTTTTTCGATTGTCAGTGACTGATCAGTACCCTAGGCAAGTCGATCTGGAAGTAAGTTATCCCCCTTTGCTTGGTTTCTAATAAGTCCCAGAAGCCTTGGAGCATGGAAATTAGCTGGCTTATTGGGAGGCTTTGCGGCAAGTCTTCTGATTCAGCTGGGGGAAGTTAGCTTGGGCTATCTATATTTCGAAGTACCCAAAAAAAAAAAAAGGGTTAGCGTTGGGCTGCTGCAATTAATCAATGGTCTATTACCTACGGCAAGAGAGGAACAACAGAGTTTTCAAGGGCATCCACAAATCTCCAGATGTAGTCCTACTAGATCCTTACCGTAAATCAGCTTTGATGTCATGAGCCAGCCAGCCAGCCAGCCAGCATTGGACAAAAATTTGCACGTCCTGCCAAAAATGATCACTGGAAGTTAACATGAATTAATTAATGCTCTATCTAGCTAGAATAGTGATATAGCACTAATAAGGCAGCTGGCATCCCCTTGGGTTGGGGTGTGTGTCATTTTCGGATCAAAAGAGGTGCGCTAATGATTGTATTTCACCAAGTAACCCCGGCCCCTGGTTATGATGATGATTAACACATGCACTTGAAAGTTGAAAGTCTTGTGTTTCACTTTCAGCCATGTACTACTGATCACAGTCTTAATTACATGATTGCCGGCATGGGGTAAAAAATTACGACCATGACAATTCATCCGGCCATCTCGTAGATATTACCGACATTCTTCTTATATTATTAATTGTTTGTAGGAGTAGTACTACTTTAAAACATGAGTCCTCCATCGAGTATTATTTTGTGGAAAACATGATTCCAAAGCATCGAGTATTTTGTGGAAAAAAAACAAAGCACTCGCTCTGGCCTCCAAGGTTTCTTTTTATAGGTAGGAGTACGAAGGAGTACTTAAAAAGTTGCTCGTACGTGTTTGATATTAAGTGGTCGATCTCTCCCTTTTCTTAGTGGGAGAATCACTACTAGCTAGCTAGCTGAGATTACTACTATTGCGAAAATGCATGCGTCCAATATATATTTACTACTATTGCGAAAATCAGAATGTGTCATACACATTATAAATTTGTGGGATATAAATAATTATGCATGCCACCTTCATCGATCTGCTAGAGATATGGAGGAGATCAAGATGGCATGGTGGTGGGCGAATTGATGAATTGAATTCCACGTGTGTCGACTAATTAATTACCAACTTCGATATATATGATCACCTACTACTAGAGTACATATATATATATCTACATAATAAGGGTTGATGATTTTTGAATCTTATCTCTCTTTAAATCATAACTATTGATTTACTCTATAAATACTATGGCTCTCCATCTCTCTCTCAAACAATATTAATTGCACATTTGACACTAATTAGATCTCATGTTGGGCCGTGCCTTCAGGCACGGATAAACCCTAGTGTATGTGTGTATATATGTATATATATATATATATATGCACTATCTTTCAACATTAATCTTACTCCGGTCTATCAGTATCTTTTTGGTTATACTACTAATTAATTACGATCGAGACAGAAAGATAAGTATACTACGTACAGCTATTACTATTAATTTTGCTCCATGTTTAGGTTTATGAATTAATATCATAATATGCTTAAATCTTTCAATTCTTTCTTTGGCATTCAAATCAAATGGTAGCTAGGAATCACACTTTAATTGTCAAAACATGTACGTGTGCTAGCTAGCTCCCATAAATGATTATATATAGGAATGACTTCGGTGTCTCCGGTCATTTTGGGGACACCGTAATTTTTAGCATAACAAAACCATTATGAGTATAACCAAAACCTATTATGAGCATAACAGAACCATAGTAAGGCATAACATTGTTTGTTATGCTTTGGTTGGGTTTGGTTATGCCTTGGTTGGTTTTTTGGATATTCCTTGGTTATACCTTGTTTGGGTTCGGTTATGCTTGTAATGGGTCTTAGTTATGCTTATAATGGTTTTGTCATGCCAAAAATTACGGTGTCCCCAAAATGACCGGGGACACCATAGCATCATCCATAGTAAAGGTAATTAATTTTCGCGTCCATTGACCCGCACGCACCACAATGCTAAAAGTTATGGCAATTGTCATGCATCACTTAATTTGGATGATCTCAGCTATCTGTTATTATCTGTAGTAACCGAGTTTATGGTAGATAAACATGTTTTTTTGATAGGCAACAAAAATTTATTAAAAATTTTGACAAGGGGTATATCGAGGAGAGACCAAATATAGATTACTGAGGAAGAAGTACTGTATAGGCCTGAAGGAAAAGAAAAGAAAAGAAAAGAAAAGAAAAAGAAAAAGAAAAAACATTCAATGGTATATCCACCAGTTAGAGATAATTAACTCATTTCAGGAGCTAGCATCCTCATTATAACATGAAACTTAACAAGATGATCTTCCAAAAACTTAGTAGAGATCAGCTCCTCATCCAGCTCATTTAATTTCCATCGGCAACAAGTGTAGCAAAGCAATCTCATTATATTATGAACCCCGCCAGCTAACAAATTTGCAGCAAGATTCGTCAAAATTGCAGTAAGAGCTCATCTCATAATGCAGCCATGTCCAATAGCAATAGAAGCTTCAGCAGTTGGAAAACAAGCTCATAATTAACGACAAAGTTGGAAAACAAGCTCATAATTAACGACAATAACCCAACATCTCTTAGCCCTCCCCACGAATGGGAGATGGAAAGAGATAGTAAAACACACCTGATCGAATATCATGAATTCAACTAAAGAACTCCAGCAAGAGTTCAGTATAAATCAGCTCCTCATTCAGCTCAGATCCATTAAGAGTGTGCATAAATGACTAGCGACCCATGTTTACTCGGACAAGCATGCATATTATTTAATTGGAAAGTACAAATAGATATATACTTATGATCGATAACCATGCAATTGCACAAAAATTAACTCTTGTTGACAAAACATACTGGGCTAGCTGTGTAATTCACTATATACCTACAAAAAGCAAAAAAAAAAAAAAAGAAAGAAAGTAAACGTACATAAAAATCTACATACTCGTGTACATATGACCGCAGGGTTTGATAATTTAATCAATTACCTTTAAATGAAAAAAAATTGAAATATTTTTTATACCATTCATTTGAAAGGTTTGATTCATTCCGTGTGGTATAATCCATTCAAGTCGGAAGAAGTCAATTCAAACACTATTTAATTAAAAATGTTACGCCTCTAGTGGTTCATTTTACGCATGTGGTACGCCCCTTCTGGTACATGTTATGCAATCTCTGGTTACTCTGTGTACTTAACGTTATGCCTATTGTGGTCCCTCCTTAAAAATTGTTACGCTGTCTATGTTAGCGTGTACGAAATTTGGCTAATGTTATGCGGCTTGTGTACGAGATTTTGGCTAATGTTACACAGTTTGTGTACGAATTTGGCTAGTGTCGTGTGGCTTGTGGTTCAATGTTATGTGAGTTGTGTTTCGATGTCATGCAGCTTGTACATGGTACAAGTTTGCCTTTGGCTCCAATTAACCACACCCGAAAACTTATGTTACGTATGCCATTTCAAGGTCTTAATTGATCCACCAACACCATTCTATATAAGGTCTTCATCGAGCCAATCACCCCTATCAAATTCATGTTACCGAAATTTCTCCTTGTTAGAAAGTGTTAGGCTCTTTTTAGGCTATGATATGCCTCCTGTGGTTAATTAATTAGTAATATATTTTATTGGTGGTATCCTGCTAGGTTGGCTGGTCAAACAAAGTTATTTTTGTATTGGTGGCACAATGTGGACCAGTTATTTGGGGTGATACGGTATCTCCTTTTAATTAGATGGGTGACTGATGCAGGAGAATATTTGACTTATTTTAGAAATATAGGAATTTTAGTTTATTATTTTAGAATAGTATTTTATTAGGAAGCTAGTATATTTGATTCCAATACCTTGTTAGGAATCTTCGAATTAGGGAAGTAATTATCCTAGAATAATTAAGTTTTCTATTTTTGTTTGTTTCTTGTTCCCTACGAATTAGAGTTATTTTCTAGTATTAAAATTTTCTTTTTAGTATTTTTGGAATAGGTTGTTTTTATTTATAAATAAGTTTTTAAGTTTAGGGCAAATCAGTTGTTTATGAATAAAAACTGAGAATTTTCTCAATATTGTGTGTTCGTAGAGGGAATATCTCTAGTTCATATTTATTCATGATTGTTCTTATTGCGCGTTTTTCCTTTTCAACACGCCTTCTTGCATCAGTGACACTATATATATTTTTCATATTATTATATTACATTACCTATACTAAGGGTTGTTTTGGCTAAGGTCTCATTCCGTTAAGGTTATTATTTTTTAAATACCTATTTTTTGTTTTACGAAATAAGCCATTCTATCACAATATATCACCTTTAATTCAAAAAACTAAGTACTTCCCGTACCAGAATGGGGCCTTTGGCTTATTTGTTTGCCAAAAAGATTGTCATTTTTTATCTATTTTTGTCTTTATTAAAAAATTGCATTTCGATCATAATTTTAAATTTTTCGACTCCTCCCGTCGAATCGTCGGGACACATCAATAATTCACAAAAATTAGATTGAAAAATAACAATTACGAATTTTTTTAATAAAGACAAAAAATAAAACTAACTGGCTTATTTAGCCAAAACAACATACTAGTAAAAATATAAAGAAGTTCTCACCTTGATTCGATCTCACTCCTACATGTCTTTTTATCAATAAAGCATAAATTCTTATACATTGATCAATATTGATGGGAGAACTAATCCGTAAGCTGCATTCTCCGTATGATCAGTATTGTATTGATCATGTTGAAGAAGACAGCTAGCTGATAACAAAGTTTAGAAAGACTAATCTTATATATTTATATATATATAAACTTGGATTTTGTTCCTGCCTTATCCAAACGCACATAAGCTGGTGTCATCTTTGCTTAATCATATATATTTATATATATATTTGGCACAGCTTGCAGTAAAGTAAGTTTGATGATCGATCGATCGATCTTATAATTGGCATTTGGCCGGTCATTCGATCACTGGTATGGTTGAAATAATATAATGTACTATATATACCATGCATTTTACATCCTAACCCGGCCTCCACAAGTACTAATCGATCTTATGGAGAGAGAGAGAGAGAGAGAGAGAGAGAGAGAGAGAGAGAGAGAGAGAGAGAGAGA
>BPLS01000147.1:196123-208059 GCA_019656275.1 Rhododendron kiyosumense | reverse complement strand
ATATATATATATATATATATATATATATATATATATATATATATATAGTTGTCCACTAGTATGAGTGGTTGCCTAGCTAGCCTCTGTGGAACTCTCTGATTGAACAAGATTACTCCTACTATTACTATACTATACATATATTTCTTCTACTTCCAAGTCAAATATAGATGTGGATATCAAGGATAGAGCCCGGGAGGACAAGTGGCTACGGCAGCCACCACAAGGATTTCAAAAAACGCTATTAGTACTATATTGAAAAAAATATTTTATCCTCGAAATTATATAGATTCAACACCATTATTTTTTTAATTTTTTGTTATATAGGTCGTCTTTAATCCTCTAATTTTTTTTTTTAAAGAAAGGAGGTTTTGAAAAAATAGTCTAAAATTAAATTCAATGGGCCAAATGAAATATTATGAAACATGAGGTCTAAATTAAGAAAAAAAAAAAAATCAAACTTCACACTATGGTTTTAGGCAAACTCCGTGGAAAAAATGGGAAAACAAAAAAAAAATCTACAAGCAAACAAAAAAGAGAGGAAGCAACTCATCCACGGTTGTGATTGAGCGGCATGGATATTTGTGAAGAAACCTTTTCAAAATCGAAGACATATGCAACATTGCTGAGAAACATTATCCATTTATCCTTATGATTTCATAGAGCAAGAAAAACTACATTTTAGATTTTAGTTGCAAAATTATGAGCTCAATATTTTTAAGAATCTCAAGTTTCATCATTTGACTACCATGCCATAGTTGTGTCGGGTGTTAAATAAGAAAGTCCAAAATTTATTCTCTTGTTCATACATTAATTCATCTTATAATCATTCTATCCGTTTCAACGGCTACGATGGAGCGTGCATTTTTAGCTATGAACTTGTGAATACTAGATTGCGCAATAGAATGAAGGATAAATATTGGCAAGTTTCTTGATTACATACATTGATAGAACATGCTAGAAATTTTGATACTGATTCTAATGTTCTCAATACTTCTAATGTTTATTCTTTCTTAATAATGTATATACATATTACAACAACTTTACTATAGTTTTTAGTATATTAATTGTAGTCTATCTTTTTATTTTATTTCTAGTCTACATGTTCGCAACTATAATAAAGTGAAATTCTGGCTCCGTCCTTGGTTGATATCCACCCAATGCATAATTCCAGCGTCGATGACAATGCATGACACCTTTATAGGATAGAGTATTACAACAGAGATAATTTTAATCACTCGAAAGATCAAAGAAACAAAAATTAATTAACACTTACGCACATCTCTCTTGATGTCATCTACAGTAATCATAATGTCTCCCTCATATGTGTCCTTCAATGTTGCTAATTCCAAAAAGTGTAACGACCCACGCCAACTATCCCGCTTAACCTTTAACCTAATTACGTAACTCAAAAAATTAATTTTAAATTATATAGTAGATACTTGCGACTGTTTGTATTATACTTTTGTTTTCCATTAGCCACCACCATTGTGGGACAATGGAACAATGGGATGTCTCAAAAAGTTTGGGACAATATTCTTAAAGCCATCAACACATCGTTAAGGTTTTGTCGTTATATGACATTGTCAGTAGCCTACTTTTATTCCTCTTTTCCCTCCCTTTATTGGGTGCTTTAAGAGAAATTTTTTGGTATAACAGGTGTATAACTCACATAGTATCCCTCTTCACAACAAAATTGACACGTGGCAAACAAAATCTAAAATGGGAGGAATGAATTAAGTTGTTAGAGATGGATAAATTTATTATTTGTTTCCTTAATATGTCCTCTTACGTGTGCTCAATTTTTTCTCCATTAACAGTCTAGACACGTGCAAGTATTTAATTTTCGGGTAGGTATGCGATTCAAACACAAGATACATTGCCTGCTTCGATATCATATGAGATTGCCAATTATCAACTCATCTAAAAATTTAAACCAGAGAGAGTAATTACTACTTATAGCGGGAGGAATATTTGGGTGCTCTATAAAAGTGTTTGCGATAGCCATGGGAGCATATTTTAGACTATAAATTTGGATTTTAATAGAAATGAATAAGCTTGTTTACCATAACTCTGAAATTATGGTGAAATTGTAGTAAAAACTAGTAGTGTTTACTTAACAACATGGAAAAATAATCAGCTTTCAAATTAATTAGAACCCAAAATCTAGTCCCAAAAACATACCTAATCAAAACTTAATTCTACAGAATAGATTTCAGACAAAATAGAACTTTTTTAAAGTGCAACTCAGTGGTCTTTTAAAATAGATCGACAAACTTTTCGGGATAATGAAATGTCAAAAAGTGGACAAATCAAATTGGGATGGAGAGAGTAATGAGTAATCATTTATAATTTTAAACCTTTGCAAAATATGAGCCTTTCACAAAATAAAATTAATTGTGACCCTTTAGAATAAAATGATTAAAAAAATAACGAGCAAATACTTAAGGGCATTTAAATTTTTGCTCTTCATTTGGTTTTAGGGCTTTCAATGAAGAACAAATACTTAAGGGCTCCAATTTTCAATCCATTTGAATCGGTACGAAGATCTTATTTTTCTGATTATTTTATCCTAAAATGCCATAATTAATTTTTGGTTCTAAGATTTTCAATGAGAGCCCTAAGATAGCCGTAGAACTAAACAAAGAGGAGATACTTAAGTGCTCAAATTTTCAATTAGTTTGAATCGGAGCGAAGATCTCATTTTTCTGATTATTTTATCTTAAAGGGTCATAATTAATTTTTCACTCTAGAGTTTTCAACGAGAGCCCTAAGAAAACCGTAGAACCAAATGAAGAGCAGATACTTGAGCTCCGATTTTCAATCCGTTTGAATCGGTACGAAGATCTCATTTTTCTGATCATTTTATCCTAAAGGGTTATAATTAATTTTTTGTTCTAAGACTTTCAATAAGAGTCCTAAAATAGCTGTAGAACTAAATAAAATTGAAGATTACATTTTCCGTCCATCCCGCTAGCAGGACTAAATAAAATTGAAGATTGCTCTCTTTTCTTTCTTTCTTTTTTTTTTTTTTTGGGGCAGGAAAATCCACATTCCCTTGGGATATATGGCACATACCTAGATTCAACCTCCCTCACTTGTGGTCGCAATTGCAATCTTTTGTCAGCATGCAAATTAAAAGTAGTTTCCACTACTACAAAAATGCAACATTATATATATAGTCATTTTCAAATGAGAA
This sequence comes from Rhododendron kiyosumense, assembly GCA_019656275.1. Taxonomy (NCBI): domain Eukaryota; kingdom Viridiplantae; phylum Streptophyta; class Magnoliopsida; order Ericales; family Ericaceae; genus Rhododendron; species Rhododendron kiyosumense. The sequence goes on along the minus strand of BPLS01000147.1, from coordinate 204,863 downwards.
GGTCTCTTATTTTAATTAAAATAAAAACCTCTCCATTTCTCCCATTTTCTATTCGAATTTTGATGATCCGAGCCGCTCAATGAGTTTAGAACGTGATTTTAAGGGTACCCGCGAGAAATCGGCAAAAAAAATGACCAAGAAGGACTTCATTTAAGCAATTTTTGTTTGAACCATTTGATAAAAAAATAAACAAAAATTGCTCGGATGAAGCCCTTCCCGGTCATTTTTTTTGCTGATTTCTTAAGGGTACCCTTAAAGTCACGTCCTGAACACATTAAGCGGCTCGGATCATCGAAATTCTATCGGAAAAGGGGGGTCCTTATTTTATTAAGTTAATATGGTTCTTAAGAGAAGTGGACTCTGTGTGTGTGTATATATATATATACTGAACACATTGAGCGACTCGGATCATTGAAATCCGATCGGGAAAGGCGAGAAATGAGGAGGTCCATATATAAGGTCCTCATTTTAAGGTTTTTACCTGAAGATTTCTCTCTCCCTCCCTCTATATATATATATAGAGGGAGGGAGAGGGAGAGGGAATTAGGAAAACAAATTAAACCCCAAGTTTTTATATAGTCGATCGTATAGAATATTTCCTTTGGCAAAAGATTAATTTGTATAAATTCCAGGAGAGAGAGAGAGAGAGAGAGAGAGAGAGAGAGAGAGGGGTTAGTTATCTAAACAACGGACATTTTGTATTAATGCTTTGACGTTTTGTATATAGTGTCACATAGGACGAAATTGAACCAATTAATAAAACAAAATGAAAAATAAAAGTAGCTAAAAATCAATCATAGCGAAAGAAGAGAAGCGGCGCGCATCGATATTTTGAAACCCTGCACAAATAGTTCACCCCAACCCCTGCATGCTCCTGCCACCCCACTTCTTTAGCTAATTCTTCTTTTCTTATGTACTACTACTACCTTCTTCTTCTTTTTTCACCGCTTAATCCAAATTAACACACAAATTCAAAAGATTACGACTTAACATAGTGATAGCCTTAAGACAGTCAACATGGTATGCTCCTGGCACGGACGCAAACTGTCAATGGATTAGCCATCTCACACGATAACCTCAAAACCTCTGATAAATCAACAATCGTTTGATTCACCGGCAACCATTCAAACTTGTGTAAAAGCGAGGCTACCCAAAAGGTGACCGTGGTCAAACCCAAGGTCTTCCCCGGGCAGGTCCGCCTCCCGGACCCAAATGGCGCAAGCCTAAGGTCTGATCCAAACACCGAGAACTCTGCTGCTTGATGATCAATAGCAGTACCCAAACTCATGAACCTCTCTGGCTTGAATGCAAGCGGATCCGACCACACATCTGGGTCCCGCATGATGGCCCACATATCCACCATTGCCGTAGTTCCTACTGGCACATGATACCCATCAATAGTCGTGTCTGTTATCGCCAACCGCGACCAAGAGAGCAATGGTCCCGGCGGATGTAACCTCAACACTTCCTTCACCACTGCAGGTAGATACACCATCTTCGCTATATCAGTCTCTGTAACCGCGCGTGACCACCCCACTACTCTGTCTACCTCATCGTGCACCCTTGATTGAACTTCAGGATGAACTACCATCCGTGCTAGTATCCACTCCATCAAAATTGCCACGGTATCGCTTCCTCTGAATATCATTTCCTGACACAACACAAATTAAACAAGCAATTTTCATATAAAAATATTGGTATTTTGGTCCATGCAAGTCGTCCTTCGTGCATTTTCAACTATACGCAAACAGTTACAAACACATACACTGTGGAGCACAAAACACGACTAAGCAGTCGATGTATTTGTGTCAAGACACATGGGGCTACCAATAAGCCGAAAGCTCACGGTGGTATGTAGTACTAGAATATATTACAGGGAATCACACCAAAAAATAAAGCAAATAGAGAACACATTGAGGATATGCATGTCTCATGTGGACATGTATGGAGATATGGCGTGTTTGTCACTTCGTAAAGAAAACATATATGTTTCAATAATTCAGATTATAACAAATTTGTTCCATGTGTCTCGTGGTTTGTCTTTAAATTTATTGGATAATCTCTTAATCACGTGGAAGCAATATAAGGCCATGTTTTCCCAAAATTATCATTTTTGTAGTTTCTTCGGTATTATTTATTTTTCATAATTTCTTGTTTAGCTTTTCGCAGAAATTTTTACAAGCGATCATTTGGCTCAACAAGAGGAATTAAAAAAATACAAAAACAAAAAATTGAATTTGAAAAAAGTTCAAACGTACGACACTAAAGGCAAAAGATAGATATTTCAAATTTCTTCATCTTTATTTAGTAAAAAACAATTTGCTTTTGTCCGCTATTTTCTTCTTTTTATAATCCTCTCTCTTCGAACCGAATGACCAATAAAAAAATTAATATAAATTTAACAAAAATCAGAAAAGACGAGTTAAAATTTATCAAAACAATAATTTAAGAAGAAGCTGGTACTTTTGTGAAAGTAAATGCTAATGAAATTAGTAGTTTGGCTGTGTGGGTTCGATAATCGTATTAATCACAGTTAATTTTCTTTTAAAAGAATTTGTGCATATTTTATTTTCTTCCATGTATCCCGCTGTTTTTGTTTTCCTATTAATTTAGAATTGACATGTCAAATGTATGTATCTATGTCTTTATCTGTGTCGGTAGACTTTTATTGCGCCGATACAAATATGAATACTACTGATTTCTACAACATGCACGTAAAATCAGCCCAATTATTTTCTTGTGTTGCGAAAATTGATCATGGAATGATAGAAATACATGTGAAATTTTGTAAAACTTATTGTAAATCTCTGACGACAAAGAGGGGTATTTTTACGTTTTTGATAGAGATAGAGGTGTATTTTATTGGTTGCTTACCCAAAGAACGGCAATCATATCGGGCTCCGATAATTTATCTGAACCCTCAAGGGAGAGCAAAACATCGACGAAATCACGGTTGAGGTGTCGGGGTTGAGCTCGGTGCTCTGCGATGACTTGGCTGACGAAGCGGTTCACTCTAGGGACAAGTTTGGAGCACCTGAACCGGATCTGTTGTGGGTCCAACTCAGCTAACCAAGAAAGGTGATCGGACCAGTTGAGTGCGCCCAAAAGTTGGTACCCTTGTTCGACCAGCTCCCTCACTTCGTTTACTTCGTGATTGCTGGTATCGAGCCCGTATTTGCGTCCGAAAACGGAGCACATCATGTTGTTGAGGGAGGCATGTTTAAGTGCGTCACGGACACGAATGTCTCCAGTTTGCGATGCACCCAACATTGCTACCAACTGACCAGCAATTTCGAACCTCTGTGACTCGGAGGCTTTGATTTGCTTAGGACAGAAGAGATGAGTGGCTGCGATTCTACGGAGGGTTCGCCAGTAAACCCCGTAGGGAGCAAACCCAATAGCTCTGTTGAACATAAGACTGTAAGCAGAGTCTTTTACCGGACGATCAACGAAAACGGAACTGTTGAGAATCTGTTTGGCTACGTCCGGATCACATGTAGCGATAACTCTGGTTTCGCCAAGGCTGAAAGCCAATAGACGCTTGGCTTTGTATTTCTCGGCGGCGGCAGCAATCCGGTGGTGGGCCAGACCCCACATGAGGTTCATGCTCCCCATGACAGGGAAACCTCTTGGACCATCGGGTATGGGCTGCTGTTTATAATTGGCCGTTGTTGATGATATTAATTTCAAGTAGTTGAGAAGGCGTTTCCTCAACCTGTACTTGCCCCAAGCAGGACCACCAGGGTAAGCCCAGTAAATCAAGCTCAAGACTAGCCAGATAAAGCAAGTCATAATAAAACACCCTAGGTAGTTGTCGACCCAAGCGAAAGCTCTATATTTGGAAGCTAGAGCCAGAACCCAAAGGCTCTCTACCTGAGTTCCCGCAATACCCATATCCATGAGTACTCCGATCCTTGGGCTAATTAATCAAACTAGTAGTATTAATTTGAGTCTATGTATATATGATGATCGATAAGATTATAAGCTCATGACCCCCACAAGCTTAGCTAGATATTGGTTTTGAAGCAAAAACCGAGGGTGGGTTTGGTTGGTATATATAGGGAAAGGGAAGACAAATGGGTGAGAGAGAAAATTAAAAAGGAAGGGAACAAAATATCCCGCCTAGCGTGAAATTAAGAATAATTATTAAGCGGGTAATCTTGTGATCGATCCATTTGTTTGTTTGTATGAAAAAGAAAGAGATCGAGTACGTGATGTACGTAGTGGGTGGATATATATGAATATTGAGTGAAAATTTTAAGTAGCGCGAAGATGAATTATAATGGATGACAAAAGTGAAAAGCAAATATATGAGTGATTATTCAGTGCAAGTATGGTGTGAGGTGAGAAAAGGGAATCAGTATACTACCCGGCCGCCTGTTGATACGTAGTTAGCTAGGTAGTAGGAGTACGTAGTTATATAGCCTAGAGGAGTATTAATTAATTTATGGGACGGGATGTTAGTAGTATGTAGTAGTACTAGCTAGTATAGTACTGTAGAGGAGTATCAAAGGAGGGGAGGTCGGCAGCGTGATGGGATTAGGATCGCAGTAACAGCCACGTGAGTGGTGTTGGGGTTAGAAGTGGAGGGTAGTAGTGCACAATACATGCAACCAAGTGGTGTGGTTGTTGATCGATACACTGATCTTGGCTCGCAATCTGATCTGGGCATTGGGCAAATCAATCAATCCTTCCTGCGATTTGGGAGGGCAGCCCTAGCTAGCTATTATTGAGTCGCCACGTGTTGGCCGGTGACAAACAAATGCAGTGTTCTTAGACACGATCGATGGGGGACAACACGTACAACTCCACACTCCTCCTACCTATACTAGTATACTATACTATGGACTGATGGACTATTTACCCAATCTACATATTAATTAAAGCCTTTCATCAAATTTGTCTAGTTGATCATGTTGGTTACTCAAACGCACTAGTCCATAATTAAAATTTAATTTTGTCGCCTCCAGCATCAGCTAGTAAAATTTACTTTGATAAGCTCTTCAAATCAATTTAATTCCTTAATAGTCATTGCGAAATAAGTTGATGATACATTACATTACATGATATTGAAATTGTGGTTTCAATTAAACTATAGTTAGTTTTTTTACTATTATAATATACTCCCTCCGTCCCATTTTCATTGTCCATTATTCCTTTTTCACTTTTTTGTCTATTGCGTATATCTTTCAATCTATAATGTTTTTCATGAATTTGACATCTTTGTATTATAGAACAAATTGAAATCTATCAAATAAGATCCATATTGCATATTTTTGGAGATTCACATTGGAAGATATAAGCGATTGAAAACTGACACGAACATCAAAAAAGGACGATGAAAATGGGACGGAGGGAGTAATAACTAACCACGATCCGTTAATCATTGTTACATTACAATAGCTTTTCAATTTCGATATGAAAGGGTTGAAGAATTAATCATAATTAGACGTGGATATTTCGAATATTAAAATACCCCAATAGACAATTAAGTAGACAAATGAAATCTGTTAATTAAACAATCAAAGTCAATTACGCAGCCAAAAGGTTGCTTGGCTCGCAACGGTACTGCTGGAGTCATCACAATCAGAAAACAATAGAGAGGAGATATATAATTGAATAAAGAAAAGGAAAAAAAAAAAAAAAAAGACCTCCCCCCTCTCTCTAGAAAGGCTGTCTTCTCGTGACTAGGGTTTGGGGAGGCCTTTGCCTCTGCCTCCCCCCTCCCATTCTCCGCCTTCTCTTCTCCTCCAAGTCTTTCTCTCTCTTGTCCTTTGTCCTATTTTTTGGCTTGTCTCACCCCAGTCGGGGCTTTTTGTATTGGGTGGGCGGCGGTGGGTTGGGGGTCGTTGGGCCTCTTAGCTAGTCCAACGGCTCCTGCCGAGGAGTTTACTGGATTTGGTTCAGTTGCGGCAGCGACGGTGCCTGGCGGTTGGGAGTGGTGGCTTTGGGTTGCGGACCCAGAATAAAGGCTGGGAGTTGGGGGTGATTTTTGCTTTTGTTTGCTGTTTTCCGGTTAGTCCGGCTTGCCTTCGGCGGGTTTCCCCGATCCAGATCTGTTCCCAGTCTGGGTTTCCCCTAGATTCGGCGGGTGCGGTGGTGGGTGAGTAATCCACTGATTTTTGTTTTGGCGTGTTGATGGTGTAGTGGATAAAGGTCGGGGCATGGCCCTAGAGCCTTGTTTTAGCTTTGGGGAGACGAAGACGCAGAGTAGGAGATGATGTCATGGTGGCGTGGGAGCAGATGTGACATCCCACTTTTCGGTGGCCGGCAGTACTGTAGGATAGCAGGCTCTGTCAGGACGGGACGGGGCAAATCATGGTTTATAAAAAAAATCTCTCTTACTTGTACAAGGCCTTTTAAAGCCGGGAGGGTGGGCCAAAGCATATAGGAACTTCACAGTTAAGCGTGCTCATTTTGGGGTAGTTCAGGGATGGGTGACCTACTGGGAAGTTTATGGGCTATGAGCGTTCAAAGCGGACAATATTGTACAAAGATGGAGCGGATCGTTACAGATGGTATCAGAGTCCCGCCCTAGGCAAAGTGGTGGGTAGGATGAGCTCTGTCCCTAAGGGGGGTAGATTGTGACATCCCGCTTTCCGGTGGCCGGTGATATTGCAGGATAGCAGGCTCCGTCCGGACGGGAGGGGACAAGTCATAGTTTATAAGAAAATATCTTTCCTACTTGTACAAAGTCTTTTAAAGCCGTGAGGTCGGGTTAAAGCGCATAGGAATTTCACAGTTAAGTGTGCTCATTTTGGGGTATTCCAGGGATGAGTGACCTACTGGGAAGTCTATGGGTTTTTGGTGTCAAAAGCGGACAATATTATACATAGATGGAGCGGGTCGTTACAGCAGAGGCTTTGCCCAGAGTGGTTTTCTATTCGGCTCCCGTGCCCGGAGCCTGCTCGTGCCAGCGGGGGCTCGCTGGAGATGTTAATTTCATTCGCTTGTGGTTGAGACTCGTCATTGCTTCTGGATGCGGCGACTGAAGGATTTCTCTCGGCCAAAGTGTTGGCCAGTGTGCTAGTGGATTAGTCCATGTTTTCTGTAATTTCTATTTTGTTTGTGTTCTCTCTTGTTTCCTTTGGTTTAGTGTTGAGGTTTGTAAGCCTGCCCGAGGCGGGTGAATGATAAGTTGCTAGCTCCTCATGAACGACCTTTTGAGGCGGTGAGAAGTGAGCTCTGACTCGTGCTTAGGACCTAGACTCTAGCATCTCTTTGTCTCCTTCTTTTGCTTGGTTTATCCTATGAGATTAGCCGGTTTAGTTTTCCTTATCATTGTAATTGGAAGGAATCGTTGTGTGTTGCCTTTTGGCTTTAATGAAATTAACTTTGGATTAAAAAAACACAGAAAGTGCGGTCTCTGTCAATAGTGGCCAGGTTGATTGGTGTGATTGGAGTATTAGCACAATCACACCAAGTCATCCATTGATCGAATTGGTTTCAAGGTGTTGCCATAATAACTCCATGAACACATTCTTTTGTAATTTTTGATAGCTCCGGGCAGGGATAGTGTTGGGGCTATTTTCAGATCGCAAATCTAGTATATATTAATTACAGGGCTTAGCCCATTGTATTCCTATCATCACTACTTTAATTAACTCGACATTTCCTTACTTCCAAGGGCGATGTGGCATCATGTGATTGTATTACAAATCATTTTTAAAAAAAAATAAAATCAAACAACATATAAAGAGTGATGACCGTATGACAAGCTATTACCTAATGGAGGAAGTTCCTTGCCCCGGCCGATGGCAACTAGCTAGTCATCACATACTAATACTATAATTTTTGTTTAGTTCCTATTTTTTCCCAAAACAGTATTACTGGCCTATTTTTGTGTATTTTGAGTTGATTTCCTTGCTCTTGCAAAATCACTGAGTTCCACCTCCAATAATTCAGATTTGGGTTTCAATGAGCAAAGCTATTGCCTAGCCCAACTTCTTCTTGTTTTTTTTTTTTTTCTTTTAACGACGAAGAAAATTTTATTAATCTTTAAATAAGATAGATACAAAGACTAAGAAATAGGATTTAAACGGCATCATATCCTAGACAAAGCCTAAGTACAATCATGTACCAATCCAAGACATAAAAGAGAGAAGAACCAATATTGACAAGCTGCCAACCAAACGAACACCCAAATGGGCCGAAGTCCAAACACCTAACGGGATTGAACACCAAAATGGCCGAAGCCCAGTACAACAAAAGGTCTAGCCCATCCCATAACACCTAAGCCCCAACCCTACAGAAATGGGCTGGAGCGCAACAAACCTTACCTGAAACAGAGCCACCACCACCCACCCCATTACGCCGCCGTCCAACACCCAACCAGCAGCCACAAGTGTAGATCTGGTTGGAGCAACACGTAGTCCGCCAGAAAAGGACCCAACTTGAAACACCTCCACAAAACGCCGTTAGGCAATAGACGATTTCGCCCAGCAGCAAAATTGACTGGAGAACACGCCGTCACTGGACCACCGGAAAAGGGGAGATAGCAGAGCACCACCAACCCGCACCACGTCAAAACCGCATCCAAACCCCCAAGAAGAAGCTGAAACGGCACACCCCGACCGAGTAGAAAACAAACCTAGCGGAACTCGGGTTTGTTTTTTTTGTTTTTTTGTTTTTGATAGATAGAGAGCAAATTTTATTCATAAAAGTTGGGAACCCCATGGAGAGTTCTGTACGGTACACTACAAGAAACTAGCCTATACGCAACCAGAATATTTGCTACGGT
>BPLS01000147.1:174237-191123 GCA_019656275.1 Rhododendron kiyosumense | reverse complement strand
TATATATATATATATATATACACACACACACACACATTTCTCTTCTCTACCTCTAAATCAGTATACTCCCTCGTTTCTCTTCCCTCCCTTATATCAATTTACTCTATCTCATTTCTCTGTGAAGGTTGTGCTCTCGTAAATGAAGAGCTTGCTAATCTCTTTTTCTCCTGCTTTCACCCATGCCAGGGGGTGCCAAGTAGCACAGGTGAGAGGAGGAGAAAAGATATAACAAGCTCTTCATTTACGAGAGCACAATGTTCAAAGAGAAATGAGATGGAGTAAACTGATATAAAGGGAGAGAAGAGAAATGAAAGCGAGAGAGGGGAAAGGGTGGGCTGAATGGGGGTTCCTTCTATGAGGTGTTAAGTTTTGTGCCATTCAGAGAGAGCCCAATCTCCTTGCAGCCACTAAGCCTTTATTTAAGCAAAAGTATGACAACTTTATTTTGATTGGGAAACACCAATAAATGAAACAAGCTCAACTTTGGTTGGGTTTGTCTAAAATTACTGAAAGTGTGCTCTTCTCCTTTTTTTAATGAAATTTTGTTAAATTCACATCATATTTTTGAAATTAATTATTTGATTAGGCTGATTCATTTCCAGCTGCCCAACTTTGGTTGAAAATTCAGTTCGGAAAAAAAATAACTTTGGTTGAAAATTGAGATAGATATGAAGCACATCATCTCCTTGATCTTTTTATTGTATTATAGTTTTACTTTAGGGTTTATAAACTTCGTGCTAGTGCTTCATAAGCACTTCAGGGTTTATAACTTCATATTATGGAACCAAATTTGCTGGTCGTCAAACTCTTCTTGGACAAAGCTCGGTGTAATTATCCTCCAATTGTTTGCTGTATTGACTTTGATATGACTTGTACCTCTGTGACTTTTCCTCCTCCCTTTTTTAGGTGATTCCCTGTTGAGCGTAATATTCATCTTCTGGTGTGCTATGTAATGTTCCTTTTCACTGAAAGATAAATGCACAGCACTCATGGGTTACACAGTTGTGACCAGATTCGTTGTTTGGAACTTTCTTCTTTATTTATTGTGCTCAATTGTTTGTCTGGACCCGAAGTTCCTGAAGTACAATGAATATGTTAGTGCATGCCCTGTTGGACTTCAATAGGTGTTTTGAAGACCCTAAAATTTTGTTTCTTGTTAAGTTTATGATATGATGGATTGGGTATTTAAAACCTCACTTCTGTATTTGTTAATGATGGTGGATTGGGTATTCAAAACCTCACTTCTGTATTTTCATGATCTGAAACTAAACGTAATGCTTCTGTGTGTGAACCTTGAATGTAGTTGCCTACATTAGGTTATGTGGGTACATTCTGTCTCAGATTTGTGTGGTTATTTCATTTGTTTCAGGTGCTATGCTCGCCTGCATCCACGTGCTGTTAACTGCAGGAAGAAAAAGTGTGGTCACAGCAACCAGGTGCTTTTCTTTTTTACTTCATTTTTCTTCATCAATCGCTCGTTTCTTGTTGAACTTGCCTGCTTAGTCATTACTATTGGTTTTTAAATGCAGTTGAGGCCGAAGAAGAAGATCAAGTAGAATTAAATTGAAGTTTGTGTCATTTTGCTTAAGTTTGATGTCCTGTGACAGTCAGAGTGCTTGTATGGATTTTAAGGGTTTGGAAATCATGTCAGCTTGTTGTGGCTACTGACCGTCCCAAACTTTGGTTTGTTTTAATTTGGAGAACCGAAAGAATTACTCATTTGTCTCTTTTCAAATTTATGTTGGTATGTTAAGCATTTCTTTTAACAGAAAAAAAATCAAACGATGAATGCGAGGATATACGTTGAAAACCCTAAACGGGAAAAAAACCACGGGAAGAATTAAAACACTATACTCAATGTGTAGTGACAAGCAATCTTACCTTACGATTTGAATTCTCACAATTGAGCCTAAGTTGTGCTTGCCGAATTTACGTTCACTACCCCTAGTTCCTTGACCGCCGTTGCTTCTATTTGCCTCCCGAAATCCACTGAAAAACTTTGTATTGCCTAGGAATCTCCTTAGGACTTCTCCACTCAATGATACATAAATCGTATCTCCAAGCACAATCGGAGAACAATCTAATAACCCTAGACCATGTTTCTAGGTCCATAGGGAGAGGGAGAATGGCGCTACCTAACTGATTGATATTTATAGAGCTGCTGTAAAACGACAAAAGTTGCTCGAGCCAGTTTAATTTTGCCTTAGCAAAATTGCCGATGAATTTTTCCAGTACGCCTCGCTTGATCAGTTGCTTTAGGGTTGCTTGAGCAAGAATAACAACTTCAAATTACCCCCAACGTTTTTTTGAAACCTCTTGACTAAAACTACCGCACTTGCAATCATTACATATCAAAGAGATTCATTTCCACAACCCTAAACTATCTAAAAAGATAAGTCAGATAAATTACATATCAATAACGAGATATAAAGGAATATGTGTTTTGTTAATAAAATTACTAAAAAGATAAGTAAGATAAATTACATCTCAATAACGAGATATAAAGGAATATGTGTTTTGTTAATGAAATTACCGACACAAAAAGCTCAGCTTAGAAAAATACAGTACTAGCTACCCTACCTATACATGCACCATCACTGATACTCACTTAAAAGGTTGACCAATCTGGTTTCGGTTAAGAAGCCAATTAGTGCAGGATTATTAATAACAAGTGGTTTAGTTGAGCCATCACACTACACTACTACTAGCTAGTTGAAACATATTTGGAGTTTTTTTTCCCTGAAATTGGTACGGAGTTGGAGTAGCTTGAACGGAACCCTTTAAACGAACGAAACAGACATTATTATATCTCCACCGAATATTAAGGTTCCTTGGAAAGAAAATCAAGGAGGGAAAGCAGATTAATTGTCTGTTTTCTTACCTTATTTTTGGGTCCTTTTCCTCTTTATGCTTTAACTGCAGATTAATTGTCTGTTTCTTTTGCACAAGTAGGTGTTTGTAATGCTTTAACTGCAAGCCATTTCCCAATTCATAATCAATAGATCGTGTTAGGAGTTGCCTTGGTTGGGTGGTAATTAATAAAGTCATAACTTTCATCATTAATTTGGTCTCTTAATTGGAGTATAACAAGTGTGAGTGTCATGGAAAGTTTATAATTGGGACAATTAAGTAAGTACTACCATTAATCTTTGATACGTAAATACATTCTACACAAGTTATTTAGCTCTAGCTAGTTGGTTGAGTACTAAATATGGAGTATCTATTTTCTAGCTAGCTACACAAGTTTCTCTTTGCTTATATAAAATCCCCTATTTTAGTGCGGTGGAGTATATGGATAATTAAAAAGTATGTAACCACTAAGCTTACTCAATCAATCGATCAACTAGTATTGTTTTAGACTTTTAATTAGGACATTTGAATGGACAAACTAATATTGTTGAAGATTTAATGACATCACATCCTATATCTTTGACTTTTGTATTATATTGGATTGTTCAACAGAATCTCTTTCACCAATTGTCAAATTCAAATGTCGAAATTAAATTCACCATAAATTTTGATGTACCAAGAATGATAGAAATGGTGGGCATACACTATCTCATCGGTTTCTTTCAATGCCTAAATTGTGAAAAAACATTGGCATTCAAATCAGTCCAAAATGAAAAGAACACTCGATCTTGGATGCTATATATCTGTTCATTGCAAAAGTGATAGTGATACAAAAATAATCCTAATTAACAAACAACACAGCTCGTCATGAGTATTTCACGACAAGGTCTATCACCGATGCTTAATTTAGCAAATTTTACAACTGGCATATACCCATATGGATAAAAGGCCAATAATTATTTCATGCCGTTAGGGCATCACGTGACAGTGCTCCAAACTATTCTCTATTACACATTTGTGTGGGTTACACACACTTTGTGATGGGAACCACACAAATGTGTAATGAAGGATGAGTTGGAGCACCACGTAACGATGCCCCGGGAGCATTCAAATAATTTTTCGATTTGGAGAGACAGAATTATTGGTACATTGATCCCATGTGCCCTCATGTGATGAGCATAATGTGCGGATTGGAAACCAAGTACTCCCGTGACATCGAGACATGTCCTTATCCTTGAGGCAAAAAATACCATATGGTTCCGAAACCCCAATTCCAAAGCATCCTGTAACTGTTCTAACCAGATCGAGCGACTTACCTCTGTGTGTACTGTGTACCCCAGATCCAGAATTACACCAAAGGTTTTCTCTCTGTGTGTGTCAAAAACACAAGAAATTAAATTACATACATCGCTGGTATAAATATTTTTTCCTTTCAAATAAATTAGATTGCACCACATGAGCAACTGTTTTGACATGTGGCACAATTTAATTAATTTGAAGGAAAAAAATGTTTATACTGCCGGTGTGTATAATTTAATCTCAAAACACAAAATGAAGTGCGTGAATTTGAAAGTTGAAGAATTAAACTACAAAACATTTTATTTCTTTCTCACTTAACAAGAAAGAAAAAACAAATTTTGAATTACCATTTTCCAAAACATTTTTTTCCTTTCATTTAACTCCAGTACTATTTTTGCTCTGCATATTTTATATTTTTTGAATTACCATTTTCCAAAACAATTTAATACACATTTTTTGTCTTAACGAAACCCCGGACATGTGATGTAAAGCCAATAATTATTTTGTTCCCTGATGAGGGCCGAGAATTAAATGTTGGAAGCGAAGAGTAGATGGGGAAACCGTGTTTTAATGGATGGGGATGGGGCCTGGGCCTGCTTTAGCTCTTTTATCATCCGCCGGCGTAACTGTATTGTTTGTTGTAGTTGTAGTTGTAGTTGTAGTTGTAGGAGTAGGAGTAGGAGTTTACGGGAGTAGTGCTCCCTCCGTTCTAATTCAATTGTCATTTTTGAAAGTTCGTGTCATTTTTTAATTGATTATATTTTGTAATTTATAATGTTTTAGGTGATTTCGAAAATAATGAATTGTAGAACAAATCCATATCTATCAAATACAGTCATTTTCAAATGAGGATGTCCTTATTTTCGTTAAAATAAGGACCTCTTTATTTCTCCTATTTCCCGTTCGAATTTCTATGATCCGAGTCGCTCAATGTATTCAGAACATGATTTTAAGAGTACTCATAAGGAATCAGCAAAAAAAATGACCGGAAAGAGCTTTATCGGAGCAGTTTTTACTTGAACCGTTCGATAAAAAATAAACAAAAACTGCTCGGATGAAGCCTTTCCGGTTATTTTTTTTGCTGATTTTTCGCGGGTACCTTTAAAATCACGTTCTGAACATATTGAGCGGCTTGAATCATCGAAATTCTATCGGAAAAGAGAAGTTCTCATTTTATTAAGTTAAGTTGATTCTTAGGAGGAGGGGGCTCCTATCAAACAAGATCTTAATTGAATATAAAATTCATTACCACTTCAGAGATATAACTAGTTTTTTAATCTAGTTAGAATAGAACTGAGACAAGTAAATTGGAATGGAGGGAGTTACTCCCCCATCTTTTGTTCACCATCCTTAAAAGAGGGTGAACATTATCCTCTTTCTTATTGGTTACAAATGGTATGGATCTCACCACAAAGTGATGTCATGCAATACATTTTTTGGTAAGCATGACATCCCTTTGTGATGAGATCTATACCATTTCAACCAATAAAAAGAAGGATAATGTTTATCCTCTTAAATAGAGGGTGAACAAAACTCAACTTCTTTGTCTTTATTCTTTTGTTCATTGTCCTATTTCAATGGGATAAAAAATCGATTACAAATTTTTTTAAATGATATTTTTAAAATTATCTAAAAAATTATAAATTGCAAGATAATCAATTAGAAAAATAAGACTGACTCTTAAAAAACAGTCAGTTTCAAATGAGGATCATCTTATTTTAATTAAAATACGGACCTTCTCATTTCTTTCATTTTCCGATCGAATTTCGATGATTCGAGCAGCTCAATGTGTTCAGAAAGTGATTTTAAGGGTACTCGCGAGAAATCGACAAAAAAAATAATCGAAAAGGGTTTCATCCGAGCAGTTTTTGTTAGAATCGTTCGATAAAAAATAAACAAAAACTGCTCAGATGAAGCCCTTCCCGGTCATTTTTTTGATGATTTCTCGCGGGTACCCTTAAAATCACATTCTGAACACATTGAGCGGCTCGGATCATCAAAATTCGGTCGAAAAATAGAGGTCCATATTTTATTAAAATGAGGTGGTTCTCATAAGAGACGGACTGGATAAAAAAAACTAAAGAATGGAAACGGACAGAGAGTACTGTGCACTCCTAAAGCGAACATGTCAGTGCCACCAAGGCGACAATTGATTAACTTCCAAAAAAACACACACATTCTCCCATTGTCTACGCTGTGTCCGTTTACCTTAATTAATTAATTAATAATGTAATGTCTTGTGTACTCTTATCAATCTTTTCGTCTCTTAACTCCGGCCCCTCCATTTCACGAACCGTCCGTCGATTATACTACTACTCTCCTCCTTTCTCTCTCTCTCTCTCTCTCTCTCTCTATCTCGTTTTGTCTCTCCTGTATTGTGCCATGGAATGCTTAACTTGATCTCCACACAAAAAAGTAGGAACATATGTCCCCATCAATCCTCACCACCACCACCACCATATCTATGGATATCCCCACTCCCATCTCTCCTAAACCAGAGCAGCAGGTCTCGCCAAATCATCATTCATTCATCTTCTCAACAATTCCATCTTTCTCATCATCATTACCCTAATATATTCCCAAATCGATTATTCAATTCCCCTACTCCCCCCCGGGCGGCTGCTCATTATAATCCGCCCGCTGTAGTAGTACTAGCATTTTACTAGTCAAATTGTCTTCTAACTAACATGACTCGGCTCTTCCGATCCAAGTCTTGCGTAGTCCGCCGCTCCGTGGGTTCGATGTTCAATGTATCTTCCCCGACTCCGTCTCTGTATCTACCCAGAGGCAGCAAAGGCAAAGATGAAGACGAAGAAGAAGAAGAAGAAGGCGGCAAAGATGATAATGAAGAAGAAGAAGAAGAAGAAGAAGAGGAGGAGGAGGAGGAGTACCCCGCTGACAGCCCTGTTACGACGCCGTTTATAGGCCCCGAGTATCGGTACAATATTAATAACCATAGGGAAAGGGTAGAGAGTGAGAATGATCATCATCATCATGAGCAGCATCAGCCGATACTGGACATTTTGGTGGCGGTGCTGAAAAAGTCTCTGGTGACTTGTACTACTAGTGTGGAGATGGAGGAGGAGGTCATGGATATAGGCTGTCCCACCGATGTCCGCCACGTCTCTCACGTGACCTTCGATCCCTTCAATGGCTTTCTTGGCTTGCCCCTTGATCTCCAGCCCCAGCTCCCTCCCAAGGTTCCTAGCGCCAGGTAACCTTTAATTTCTCTTTCTTTCTTTCTTTTATTTCTTTTTATCTATGTACGATAGTACTAGCTATATGATGGACAGTCTCTCTCTCTCTCTCTTTTTATATCTGAATTGACACGATGTAAGTACATTTTTAGATTATCGCGCAATGTTGGATCTGTGACATGTATTGAATCT
This sequence comes from Rhododendron kiyosumense, assembly GCA_019656275.1. Lineage (NCBI taxonomy): Eukaryota > Viridiplantae > Streptophyta > Magnoliopsida > Ericales > Ericaceae > Rhododendron > Rhododendron kiyosumense. Next base: position 183,585 of record BPLS01000147.1, on the reverse strand, counting down.
TTTGTTTTTCTGGTTTTTGCTTTTTGCTGTGAATGAATCTGCCTGCATGTCTTGTTAGAGCGACTGGAAATCTGAGTGAAAACTCTCAAAACACCTCTCCAACCCCCTCAACTCAACTTATAGGAGTACCAAATACGGAATTGATTAGAGACTTAGTTCTATGCCCCAATTTCCAACGCCTGGCTTTTGCTCAGCCCCTTGGTGGCAGCTCGTGCCTGCGCCCATGTTGGATCTGATGAGAAGCTTAACTGCTAAGAATGACATGTCTCCAGTGCTCACCGTTGTAGCCTTGAGACTTGCAAACAGTTTGTTTATCAGCGGCGGTTGGCCATGTCCAGGGAGTTAGGCGCTGAGAAGGATCAATGACCGGTGAAAATGAAGTAAGATTTGCTCTTGCAATTTTCTTTTAAAAGAATCCGAGTAAACAAGGGTTTGGTACAGGAGTGTTTGATATCAAATTGAGCTTTTGATGAACTTTTTACCTTCTATTTTGAGTTGGAATTTGAATAAATGCTCGAGAGGGCCTTGTCATTAACTTCTATTGAACTACTAAACTAGGTTGTAGTCAATTTTTTCTTTCGAACACACTGGATGTGGATGGGGGTTGCCAAAAGAGGAGGAAATTTAAGAAAATATTGTCTTGTAGATTTATATTTTTTTGGGCTGGGGCAGATCCACGATAGTCTTGTGTCTTTTGCAAAAATGGGGGCCTTTGTAGAATCATGTAATATGTGGTTGACATCTCATAGGTTGGACCGGAGATTCTTGGATTGGGATGTGACCATTGTGGTTATTGATGGATGCCTTGGAAGTAGATGGTAGTCATGGTGGCGGGGAAGTTATAAGCCTCCTTTGGCCCTCGATTGTATGTAAATAGCTTCAATCCTTTTCTTTATCACGTTCAATTTCTTGAAAAAAACAATGTTTAAAAGACAAGCAAGGTAAGCAGAGGTTTCTTGCTATTGCGTCAAGAAGGATGTCAATCCTTTGACAAAATGTTCGCCAATACATGGTACGACCTGCAAAACTTCTTCTTCCATGAAACTGGAAGGAGACGTGATGCTTTGAACCAGTTAAGTAGTTTCAAATGCAGAATTGAGGAAAGATTTTCCTGTTGCTGATCTTCTCTTAGAGCTGATCTTCTTATAAAACATATTCCTTATTTTCAATATTCTTTGAAAGTGTTGGTTTGTAAGTGCTAAATTTTGATGTTTTTTTTTTTTACCCCTACCTGAGAGACATAACACGTGGAGATCCTGAGTCCATGTTGCTGTACATAGCAACAGCTTGATAAACTTATACTGATGGACTGTGATTCTGTTCATCAAAATTAGATTACTTTTTTCCCATCATTCACGTGAACAACTGTTTCAACTTCATGCAAGCAGTTCCTTTTCATAAACAAGTTCTGTTTGTTGAAGTTTTTATTTCTCAAACTGTGCCCATTGATGTATTGTTTTTCAAGAGATGAATAGGTTGAAAAGGGAGTGTTTGTAGTTGTATAGTTGTATGCGTAATTGTTATTCAACACTGCAAATGTTATCACAAGTTTGAAAAATTGGAGCCAACTGTCACAGACTCGTGGTTTTGGCCAGCCAAATCATAAGGTGCCAAAGCATACTGTTTCATGACTTTTTTGCCCCAACCATGATCTTCAAACGGCTGATACTGAAATCTATTTTTTAGACATGGTAAAGAGGCTGGAACTAAAGTTGAACCCTTAAGAGTATCCGCATCAACCTCTTTTATTTTTAGACCAAATTACACCTTAAAAAACCACTTTATTACTTTAGCTAGTCCCCTTTAGAGTGTCTACTGCATTAGATTCTCTATTTGAAAAATAACTTAAAACACATCATTTTATCAAATAAAGTAAACTACAGCAAACACTTTTTTTTTGTGGCGCAGAGGAGAAGAAGTACACTTTACTGGCTCACACCTGCAGGAACAAGACAAGAAATAATTAAATACTCTTTAATCCATGAACAGCAGCTCGTTAAGGAAGAAGAGGAACTGTTCATTTTTCAAAAGTTGGCGAGGCACGTATGAGTCTTGTGTGGGTCAATTTTTGAAATTTACCTTGTTAGCCTGGCGAGAAGTGGACAATAACCAGCTTGATGTAGATGCTCTTATTTGTCATTCCAAGAAACTATTGGTCTATTAAATGTTTTTTGGGATCTCCATCACATGTTTTATGCAAACTAACGAACTTTGATATGCGTAGTACGTTTTTGAGTGTTTTGACTTAATCATGATGATTACAGTTGCGGCTGTGAAGATAGGGTTTGTCAAGGGAGAAAACTATTTATGTGCATTACGCATTCCCTTGTCATACGTGTTTCTTTTCTCTTTCCTTTTTGGTGAATCCTTGTCATTTGTGTTGTTGCTCTACAAATGCTCCGATCCATATGATGGGCAGATAATTGCCACTTAACACTATCACTTTGACTCCTGCCCTATACTCAGGAGAGCTAGAATATGGTAAGCCATGTGCTTCTTATGAGAATCTTTTGCATGGTCCTCAAAATATGCAAGATTTTTGCCAGTTTTGTAATTCTGATAAGGGTCAGAAGCTCCATGTTACATTCCTGATGTTATTTCATGTGTGAGCTATTCTAAAGGTGGAAACAGCTCTATGTGTGTTGTTTTGAGAAGTATAAGAACACATGTTCCCTCTTCCTTCCATCTCCCTACTTGTTTTGTGGACCCTGCACTGGTTTTCTTTGCAATGGTGTTTGCATTGGCTCATTAAAAGAAATTTCCATGGATGCAGGAAAATTGTTCTGCATTTTTCCACTGTATTTATTGATTTATACAGAAGCATCATCAGATTCATCCATCTTCAACTTGCATTTATTGGAGTACAACCACGTACATATGTCCCCATTCAAGCTTTCCTAAATTTTTTTTTGGAAATTTTGATATTTAATTTTGTTTCCTTCCATTGTCCAGTTTAAGTGTTTTTGGAGTTTCTGCCAACTCAATGCATTGTTCCCATGACCAAAGAGGAAACAGTGTGCCAACAATTCTTCTTATGATGCAAAAGCGTTTGTACTCAGAGGGAGGCCTTGAAGTATGTGTTTCTTAGTACCTAATGGCTACTGAGTTGTTACTTTTAAGCTTGTTCAAACTCTTGAGGAATCTTTCATATGTTGCTTGAAGGCAGAAGGAATATTTCGAATAAATGCTGAGAATAGTAAGGAAGAGTATGCTCGAAACCAACTGAACAAAGGTATTGTGGCACGGGGAATTGATGTTCACTGTTTGGCAGGGTTGATAAAGGTACCTTCGCGAGTTATATCTTACTTGAAAGTTGTCAAACTTGCAAAATTGCCAAGGCATCATAAGATGAGAAGTGTTAATGTTCAACATCCTAAGGCAATAAGTGATTTTTAAGTTGTGTATGGGATGTTTAGTTTAAGTTGTTATTACTTCATCTGGTGGGCTAGGAGGGATGATTTGAAAGATTAGATCCTTATTACTCTCTCCCCTTGAACTTTTGACTACTTATACTCAGAGCTTTCTAGTTGCTTCTTTGCTTTGAATTTATATATATTTCCTATGTAATCTTGATCCAAAGTAACTGTCTTTTATGCATATTAGAGAGGACATGTAGGGATTGGTAGGATGATAATCATTTGGGGCCCACATGTTTTGTGTGTCGTTGTGTTGGTGAACAGATTAGAATAAAGAGGTTGAGAGGATCAACATCGCAAAGAAGATATGATAAGAAATGCCCTTCGTAAGGCATTGCGAGTTAGCTTGTTAAAGTGATCCTTGAGATACCTTGATTCGTTAGATCATGGTGTAAAAAAAATGGATGCCCCTATACAAGGCTATTATATTTGCATGTTGGTTCTAATTTATTATCTAAATTGTGCATGATACATTGTTAGGCCCTTCATAACTGTAAAGCGCTTTTCTTATGTACTTGTTTCTCACTTCAATATTGTATCCACATCAGAAACTGAGAGTTCTTTTCTGATGTTTGGATCTTGACAATAGAAAATGGGAGAAAGGCCTCAATCATTTATATAGCCAAGGACTGGACACAAATCTCATGGTACTTTAGAGGAGCGGAATCAAATTAAGTGTTGTAGGGTCACCAGAATTACCTAGTCAAGGATTCGGAATTAAGTATTTTGTCTAAGAGTTTCATCGCATATTTTGGTCGCTTAGTAGTACTGTCGGTAAAGAAATGTGATTGGCTTTATTTTTTCCTTATTATTATTGGATTAGAACTAATGACTGCAATTTTATGTTCTTCAGGCATGGTTCAGAGAACTTCCTGCAGGAGTTCTGGATTCTCTGACCCCAGAACAGGTGATGCACTGCAACTCAGAAGAGGAGTGCACTGAACTAGTAAAATTACTTCCTCCCACTGAAGCTGCACTACTTGATTGGGCCATCAATTTGATGGCAGATGTTGTTCAGTATGAAACCCAGAATAAGATGAATGCCCGCAACATATCTATGGTATTCGCACCCAACATGACCCAGGTGCTTAATATATTCCAGTCTTTAAGTACTTTACCTATATTTAGTTTTGAGGTGTCTTAGTTGTTTTGTATACTGCATTAGGCACTCTATCATGGCTTTTCAATAGGTGATCAAAAGAATAATTCCATGCATATATTTGAACTGGCCTTGTAATTCTGCTGTATATTCCGCGGTGCTTCACTGAACTGCAAATATGGAAAATTTTGATGTTTCTCCATTAGGTTGCCTTAAGTAGGAAACTTACGATGTGCGTTGTGATCGCTTGTACCTAGTTTCTGCTGCATTCCACTTGCTGGTTTATTTGGGTACACCACTTGCATATTTGACATTTCTTTGATGCGATCACCATGGCCATTCTTCACACTTTCAAATTCCTATTAGGTCATCTATGTTTCATGTAACTGTTTACCATTTCTATGTGATGCAGATGGCAGATCCTTTGACTGCGTTAATTCATGCGGTTCAAGTCATGAACTTCCTGAAGACACTGATTAATAAAACCCTTGGAGAAAGAGAAGAATCAGCTGCACAGGGTATTAGATCGCTGCTACCATGTACAGACTCTCCCTGCAACAGGGGCGATTCTCATCCATCAAACCCGAGAATGGGCCTGTCACGTGGCCAAACTTCCGATGGTTGTTTCATTGAAGGACGTGCCGTTGGTTACCCTTTTAGTAGTACCACTTTAGACAGATTGGAATCCGATGGCATGGAGGAATCTAGAGTTGCCGGAGTAAAAATGATGCCGAAGAGAGGTATGAATCAATTTCAAACAAAAGCTCTGCTGTCATGGGCAAAAGGGGAAATTCGTAAAATGGTATGAGAGGTGAGTTTGAGGTTGTTGAATAATTGAGAGGCTAAGTTTGAAGATAAGTCGGGAAACTTTGATGGAATCCTGTATTCAAGTGGAGCAAGCTAGTTAAGAAGCCTGGAGGCCTTGGATCTTGTATAATAGGGGAGGAGGGTGGGGAAGCTTGGGCTTGAGATGTATGCAACTTGGGTTGGCCCAATCCACTAATTTTTGTGATGTTTAGTTCTGTGAAAAACATTCGTCTAGCATAGATAGATAGATGCCTTTATTGTTTGGGTGTAGTCATAGAAATATTTGAAGTTGGGGAAATTTTCTTTTTTCTCCCATGTTCTTACCGAAGGTTTAGATAGATGAACATAGCTGTTGTCCGAGGGTTGTGCCTCACCTTGTATAATTTCTTGTATGATTAATTTGTTGCGCAAATTCATGCACCATCTGAGTAACCGTGCGGTAAGATTTGTTCAATCACATAATGATGGATTCGTGGGAAAGAAACTATCATTTTGTCATTTTTGAATCAATATCTTTCATTGACAGAAAATAAGATCCATCACGATTTTACGATCCGAGTTGTTTATTCATTATACAATGATGGTTACCACCTCTCCTCTCTCTTTCTCACTCCTCTCCCTCACTCTCCGTGCGTGCTAAGTAGCTATCTAAATTTAGCACATATTCTATAAGAGCATCTCCTACAGCCTCCACAAATCTCCGTTTCTGGCAAAATGGCCACGGCAACCTCCTCGCCACTTTCTCCCCTGCCTAGTGACTCACCACACCGAGCAAGTCACTGTAGCCCTTGCCTTGTTCTCTCTCTCTCCACTACAGCCAAGGCACTCGAAGTTATCCGTGCTAACCTGCTCGCCTCTCTCTCTCTCTCTCTCTTTCCGCCTTCAAAGCCACCAAATCTGACTGCAAATCAATATCGTGTTCTCTTTGCCTTCACTGTTGTTGGCTCCGGCGAAGGTAAGAACAGTTGCCATCCCCTCTCTCTGATCTAGCCTTCGTTGGCCGTTGTCGTTGGTTGTGGTTTGTGGGTCTGATTGTGGGTTTTCAATTTTGAGAGAGGTGGTTTTCTGATTTTGTGTGATTTCCGATTTGAGAGAGAGAGAGAGAGAGAGTTGGGTTTTCAATTTGTGGGTCTGATTGTGTGGTTTTTCGATTTGAGAGAGAGGTTATTGGTTTGATTTCTTGGACATCTTCCGTCGTCGACCAGTTCCATTTCTGGTTGAGAAGAATGGCCAGGCCTAGATGAGAAGAATGCCTAGGCTATTGGGGAGGGGTTTTATTTTGTGGCTAGCTAAGTTAGAAAACAACACTTTTCCTAGGTAGAATAGCTAGTGACTGGTGGAGATGCTCTAATGGTAGCTTTCGTTCTTCTATTCTGTTCACAAAATGTCAATGTGAAATATCATTTCTATGTCTCATAATGAGAGAGTAAAACCAAATGAGCCTGCTAATTATAACAATAGCTAGCTATATCTTATGTTATATTTGGTACAACAAATAGTTACTAGTACAAGGTAAAAGGGCAAAATACGTATACCTCCTTGAGGTTTGGATGTTTGGCAGATAACTTCCCTGACGTTAACTAATGACCCATAACCCCCTATGGTTTTGGAGTAAACTACAACTGTAACTCTGTTAATGGCAAAGAGCAAAAACACCTTGTTACCCTTGTGATAAATAAAGCACGTCACTTCGTACGCTCAAATCAAACCCTACAACAATGACATTGACAGCAACAGAAAATGGCGATCGAGATTTAGGGCAAACGTAGGGCTTAAAGGCACAAAATCGAAGGATTGAGGGTTGGAAAGCAACAGATCTACACTTTTGGGACCATATTGAAGCTGTGCAATGACCAACATCTTTACAGGTACCTTTATTTTATTGCACTTTTGGGACCACGCCGAGCTAGTCACACTTTTTGGCTTGGTTTTTGTTCACACCCATAGTACAACTTCCCCTTTGTAGGTTTTGCAGACTCCAACAACCTCAATACTGCATTCCTCCTACAGAAACAATAGTTGGGCACAAATCTCAAATCAAGGGTTTGCCTGCCATAGGCACCACTGTTTTACTTGAAGAAGACATCCCTTAATTAAAAAAAAATTTAACCTACATAATAGAGTTATACATAAACTGAAAGGTAAAAAGGGAAGAAATTATAAATGAATTTACATAGAAGAAGTAAAATATTTTACCGTAGAAGTTAGTAAGAAAGTTAGAAGTTAGAAACCTGGTATGAAATGGGAGGAGTAAACTAGGGTTGGTCTTTTATAGAGATGGGTAAAGGGCATTAAGGGAAGAAAAAGTATCATTTTTGGAGGGAAACACGTTTTTTAGGTCTATACACGCAATACAGGCGCGTGCCGCACACACCCCATCAAATGGGATGGAAAACCTAACGGTTGCAGTTTACTCCAAAACTATAGGGGGGGCCATGTGGTCATTAGTTAACGTCAGGGAGGTTATCTGCTAAACGTCCAAACTTTAGGGAGGTAATCCGTACTTTGCTCAAGATAAAAATAACATGTACTTTACCTCAGAATTGAAGAAGGGAATTTAGAGCTTCATGTTATATATATAATATAGCTATAGCAACACACACACACACACACACATATATTTGGTACAAAGGAAGTAAAAAAAAAAAACAGCTACATTTTCTCAAAAGCCACACCTCTCATATCTGCCCCCACGAGTGAGATAACATCATCTGGGGAATAATGTGCGACACCATACAGTCCTCTTGATGTTAGAGATGCTCTAAAAGCAAGCTCTAGCTAGCATATGAGATATCACAACCATAACCATAACCATAACGCACTTAAAACAAACATCTATTTGCACTCTTAGCACATATCCCTACAACACTAATTAGCACACATCCATTTGCTAGTTCCTTGCACGTAGCCCTAACTACACTATGGAGCCTACCCTCTCGGTCCAAGAAATGGATAGGAATGTCCAGTTAAGCCCATCTATGGAGTCGTTTATTTTTTGGAGCTCATTATGAAAATTAATCACACAAAATTATGTTGATCGGCTAATCATTTGATATGGTTTTGGAATACATTTCTATTGAAGAAAAAAGAATTACTACGGTGGATTGATTTCCTGAGGTTCCTCCAAATCTCTGATGACTTTATTTAGGTGGCGACAAAGTAACAAATTTGCAAGACGGATGGATTGCTTGACAGTCCTCCGAATCAGTCTACAAGCCGTATAGACTGCTTGACAGTTTATCGAGCTGTTCTAAGTCGGATGGACTGCTCGATGGTCTATCTGGGCATGCTACAAGCCAGATAAAGCTATGACTTTACAATCGCTAATCGGGAGGGTCTTTGACCGGAAGCTCACCTTTTGGTCCAAAGGACTTGATCACGGAGAAGAACATGGAGCGATTGTCCATTCTCCTCGAGCTCGCATACATCGTCCCAATTTGACATCATTAACTGCCACAATTTTGGTTGGGCAGGCATGTCCTGCCATTTTCTTGCATTTCATTCCATGATAGTACGTATGATGTTATTATACATGATCTGGTGGGCATCTCAATACCTCTTCTTTTTTTTTTACCCTCTTCCTTTGTTCATATTTGTGGTCACTTAATCACAATAAAAATATTTGTGGACACAGATGTTGGGATGAGTGTGATCATAGGGTTGGCTAATCTGTGGAAATTAACAGACACTGTCCCAATCAGCTCGTAGTAGTCATTCTTTTCATGTGATATTATTAAGTCACAAGTCCGTTAATAAAATGGGGCGAGGTCAAATTAAGAGAACTGGAGCAAAAAGAAATGAAAAAAGAAAGAAAGAAAGAAAGCAGGAAGAGCAAGTTTGCTTCCTTTTCATCAATTAACGCCAGTTGTAAACAATAGAGAAGAATGGCTGTTGTGCCAAAAACGAAATTGAGAATATAAACAAAACAATAAACGAAAATCAAGAACACAAGATTTACATGGTTCCCCAAACTAGGTACGTTCACGAGAGAAGAGCAAGATGATCCACTATAAACGGGGAGATAAC
>BPLS01000147.1:145561-169713 GCA_019656275.1 Rhododendron kiyosumense | reverse complement strand
CTGTGAAATGGTACATAAAAGGCATCAACCTCTCTTCGATCTGGGTTATATTTATTTGATTTCTCGGCCAGTTTCAACAAGTCAGTGCACAATGAACATCGCAAAAATCAAACGAGAAATGAAGAATGAAGAAGACAATCCAAATGTGGTCTCCTACTAATATACGGCATTGAGCACCTCTACCGATCTTCAAAACTCATATGCTTTTTTCACAAACGGGAAGTTTTTTGAGCTCCCTGAGATCTTCGACATCTGCATCTTCTTTATGACTGTTCTTGTGGGGAAGAAGCACAAAGGCGTGTTAGTGGGAATGTGGGAGTCTTGAGCAGTGCAATAGTATCCTAGTATTAACTTTTGAGGTTGAGACTATGGTACAAGAAGTACCCACAACACCCATTTCTGGTTACTTTTTTATTACTATCAGAATTTTTTTTTTTTGTGTGCGTAAAATTAAAATAGATGAAGTAATATTTGTATACGTCAGATACAATTATGGGGCCAGGAGGCATCCCGACGGTCGCAACGGGATCTTCACAACCCAATTGAAGTAGCAAAATGCCGTCGCTGATGTCTTCTTTGCTACCGCTATAGGTGGCGATGCTTGTGTCGTTGGTGGAGTCGACTGGAATATTCAGAAAGAACCCATCAGAAAGAACCCACCACTCTCTCTCTCTCTCTCTCTTCTTCGAAGTGTTATGGGCTTTACTACCTCATGTGATCTGAAATTTTTTGAATAAATATATAAAATTATATTTGTGCTTTTCATCAATCACTTATTTATTTGATCCGCGCAGCAGCCTCTTCGACTTACTTCTGATATATTTGGAGTTTTTTGAGTAAATATGAGTTTTTTGAGTAAATATATAAGGTTATATATACGTTTTTCTAGGGCTAAACATATAAGGTTGGAACAAGTTTTGTTTTTTGAAAAAATATATAAGGTTATATGTGTTTTTTTTGTGTCACACAAAAAAATATATTTTTGTGTGTTTTTGTTGTTATTTAATTTCATTTTTTTTAAAACATTCCTAGTTAGAGAGAGATATAATAATATATAACGTTATATTGTTATATATAGCATTCTAGATTAGAAATTTTATATATTATTTAATAAAGAGAATATATAACATTATATATGACCTTTTGTACCGAGTAACATTATATATGAACTAATATAATGATATATCCATATATTATCAGAAGCAAGTCGAAAAAGCTGTTGCGCGGACCAATCGAACAAGTGATTGATAATGGAGCATATAACGTTATATGTTTTGTATGGACCAGCATATAACTTAAAGACTAAAAATAAGAAAAACCGAAAAGAAATGTTGCATGTTAGAAAATTTTTGCCAAACATATAATTTTGTATGTTCGGAAATTTTTATCACTCATATAACGTTAAAAAATCAATACAAGAAAAATAGGAAAAAACAAAAAGAGAAATTTGTCACATACATAACGTTAATGTTAAGTGTAGCGGGTTAAATAAAAAAATCGAGAAATATGAAAAAATACGTTTTTTGTTACACATATAACGTTATATGTGGCGTGATGGCAGCAGCGGTAGCTTGATTGCAACAAAAATGAAAAAAATATTTTTTTTTTTTGTTAGCCAAACAAGGCCCTTGTTTCTTAGGTGGGGAATTTTTATCATTAAAATTATTAGTGAATTTAGTGGGTTATGAAATTTAGAAGTGGACTAAATGAGTTTGGAAAGTGTTATAGTGAACTTAATAAAAAATTCTCCCTTTAATAAACATGACATACTCTCAAAATATTATCATTGAAATATAAAAGTAATCAATCATATTAAAATTACCAAAAAAATCATGAATTATAATTGTTTTGATGCCATTCAATTTGAAATATAAAAGTAAAAGGATAAAAAAATAAAAGCAACCAATCATATTTAAATTTACCAAATCCCACTGAATTAGAAAAATAATCCAATCCAATCCCACTAAATTGGAAAAACAATCCAATCCAATCCCACTAAATTAGGAAAGCAATATAACATAATATATGTATATCAAGTGAAAATGGTAAGAAAGGTAATTCAAACACTAATAGGATGAAAACATAAGTATGAAAAAAGGGCGAGATGAATTCTTACATGGCATAAATAAAGAGGATGAATATTTAAATATTCCTACTAAAAGACTCTTTCTGAAAGATTCTTTTCAAGTTCTGTAATTAACGACCACTTCTTTTCTAAAGGCACGGCGCAACGTGGGATCCAATTCGTGGCAATTATGCAATTAATATTGTTTGAGAGAGAGAGGGAGAGCCGTAGGATTTATGGAGCAAATCAATGGTTAGGATTTATAGAGAGATAAGAATCAAAAACCGTTCTCCATATATATATATATATATATATATATATATATATATATATATATATAACAGGGCCCTTCTAATGCGGGCGCCCGCATTTAAGTAAGTTGCGGACTTTGCCTTTCCCAATCGAATTTTGATGATCCGAGCCGCTCAATGTGTTCAGAACATGATCTTAAGAGTACACGCGAAAAATCAGCAAAAAAAAAGACCGGGAAGGGCTTCATCCGAGCAGTTTTTGTTTATTTTTTATTGAACGGTTCAAATAAAAACTGCTCAAATCAAGCCCTTTCCAGTCATTTTTTTTTCCGATTTCTCGCAGGTACCCTTAAAATCACGTTCTGAACACATTGAGCGGCTCGGATTATTGAAATTCAATTGGGAAAGGGGAGAAATGGTGTGGTCCGCAACTTGCTTGAATGCGGACATCCGCATTAGAAGGGCCCTGTATATATATATATATATATATATATATATATATATATATATGATGTTCTTTTTTGATGCCAAAAAAAAAAAAAGCTGCCTTAGAACACTAGTAGAAAATAGAACTAGTACACGAACTAAGAACATACTAAAAAATAGAGGAAGATTTAAAGCCCGTATCATTCCCCAAAGGAAAAAAGCCCATCTTTAGTGCGTTCAAAGTAAAGCTCATCAGCAAGCACAAATTTAGAAATCTACATAATAAGGGAGAAGAATTTTTAAATCTAATCTCTCTATAAATCCTAACTATTGATTTGCTTCATAAATTCTACGTCTCTCCCTCTCATACAATATTAATTGCACAATTGTCACTAATTAGAGGGCACCTTCCTTGGATTTCTTCCTCTTTCCTGTGGTATTTTATGAATACGACCCTAGTATTTATATATACAAAATATAATATATAATATATAATAAAGGAAAACGATTTTTGAATCTTATATCCTACATAAATCCAACGGTAGAAAGATGAGAATCCCTCATTAGATCAAAAACTCTCCTCTCAAAAACAAAAACTACCGTAAAAAAAAGAAAAAAAAAAACCATAATTGCGCGTTATATTCCCCCCTCTCTCTCTCTCTCTCTCTCTCTGCATTATCTCCTCCTTCTCGCCGATTTCACTCCACGCTAGAAGTCCTCAATGAAGGGAGTTAACATGTAGCATTATTTGTTTTGCCCCCTTCTTTTCTTTTATGTTTAGGTTCATGGCTGCTCTTTGACCTTAGTTTCCTTGGCAAACTAACGCCGGCAATTCCCTGAGGAAACACAGTAGTTACTGTAAATAATTTTGGTTCAATTATTAATTCCAATGATGCCAGTCATATTTGAATGCCTAATCTATTTGGAATTGGATATCAGTAGTTGTGAAGTTTTTAGTACCTGCTTCAGCCAGCTTACTCGCCTAAACTCCCAGGTTTTTCCACACATTCCACTGTAAACCCCTTGCTCAACAAATTTCTCTCCTTACAACAAGTTTGGCCTGGTATACAACTCTTGATCTTTGCCAAATTAAGGCATTGTCCAGCCTGCTCACAATTGGAATCTGACACCCACTAAAGATACCATGCCTCCTTTAGATTGTACTCCATGTACAACTATCAATGATCAGCAAAAAGTACGTGCAAGATATAGGGAGAAGATCAGAAGACTCACTCACAGCAATCCCTTTTACATAAAAATTTTGATGCCAACTCCAGACGGCTCGATAAAGCGCTTGAAAAACCAGAATCAACAAATAAGGCAACCCATCTCAACCCCCACGCAAGTTTAAAGTGCACAGATTTACTTCCATTGACCAAAACAGAAAAAGTCAGTGGTAATACACTGATACACAAGGTCAATCCACATGTGACTGAAGCCCATAGCCCTTGACACAGCAACCAAGAAATCCCAACTGCCCTTTGGGCGCTTTTGCGGATAAAAAAAAAAACAAGAAATCCCAACTAATTCCTTCATAAGCCCTACTCATATCCAACTTCAAAGCAAAAAAGATTTCCACCCTTTCTTTGACCTTCGAATGAATTCAATCAAATCATGGGGCAACAAGATATCATCAGAAATAAGCCGCAAAGGCATAAAAGCATTCTAACAGACAGTTATCAAGCTGCCTAAGATTGGCCTCAACCGATTGACCACGATTTTAGAAATGAGCTTGTATAAAACACTACAACAACTTATCTTAATTCTTTACTTTTTGTGTCCACGAAAACAAGGCAATCTCTCCTATCTTAATTCTTAAAAGTACTAGTGTACTACTATTTAGTCTGATGCTACTCATGGTAAATCCCTCGACTTGAACTCAAACATCCACAGGCCAACCGTAGGAACCGAGAATTGAGCCACAATCAATTCAAATTGAATTTTGTGGCACTACAGCAATGCCACTATATACAATCACGTCAATACCACTGAACACCATCACGTGAAGGAAAGAGCTAAGGGATCACCCTTTTCATCGGCCTTCGAGGGTTCACTTGTCCTGTATGGTCTAACTTAGGAACTCCATAACTCTCTTGAAAAAATATTCGACAAAAAAACATTAGAGATCCCAAAAGATGTGTCCCCATGCTAGAGATGATTCCATCTGACTTTGATGCTGTAAAAGATTTCATTGGAATCAGGCCTATTCTTTGCTATTGCCCTTTTTCTCTGTCCTTCTGGACTTTTTGGAGGCTTGGAACAGGTCTCTCTTCGTCTGTCCACTTCTCTCTCCCTTCACCTTCAAGCTCTCTTTAATTTATTGCATTTTCAACTTCTTCTCATATTATCGGCGAAAGTATTGGTAGAATAGTTAGATTAGAACCTTGAAAGAGGAGTTGAACTCCTTACCTCCTTTCTCCTAGCACCTAAGTGCACCCTGATGCCGTTGGGCCGAAGGCCTCTTAGCTGCATTTTCAACTTCTCCAAGCAATTCTCTCTCATTTCAGAAAGTTTTGGACCAGGGGCCAAAATTGAACTTTTTCTATCTAGTCTCACGAAACATGAAGTTCCTCCTGTACCTTGAGAATTTGATGGCAAGGAAAAGAAATTGAAAATGCTAAAAAGAAAAAGAGCTGCAACCATCCGGCTGCTTAAGCCGAAGAAATGTCTTACCATATACATAGAAGGGTTCATAACTTCTCAAAATACAGAAGAACCATTGGACAAATTTAAGCAACCATCCAGATGCGCGAAACGGGTTTATAACTTACCAAACATCATCTACGTGGTGTTATATCTGCTCGAAGTGAATTATTCTCAGATGTATGCCTGTCTGCTTAGCCTAGGTTGCATAGGATTTATGCCTCTGTGGCGAGTACCCTACATTCTATGAATGCGGTTACAGAAGAAGCATAAGCTGAAGAGGAAACTTAACAAACTGAAATATGAAGAATACAGGAATACCTGTGTTCAGATTTCTTCCCTCCTCGATACCTATTTTCTTGCTACTATTTATACATCATCCTGTCAACAATGAAGAAACAACTGAAACAATATACATAAAATACTAGTAAATTAATCAGAAAAAATAGAAATCAACTTATTATTGGATCTGATAATCAGTTCCCAGATCATGCAATTAATCAACTTGCAGATTTTGGAAGAAAACTTGAGAGCAAAACATAACAAAATGAAATGGTGCAACATAACAGCTCTCCCACCATGCTATTTGTTGGGGTGGGGCACCCTCCGAATACTCAAAAGACAGGAAAAGTGTTCTCATCAATGATAGAGGAAAGAGAAGTTCGTAGAATTTGAAATGACCATCAAACAAAATGGCTGGTAGCTCGGATCATTTTATAACACCATCAATGTTATAAAATAATCATACTAGAACCTGAAGAAAGCCAGACAACAGACAAATTGAAAATGCATTTGAATACTGCAATTATAAAATACCATGTATATAAACAAGGATGTACAACATGAAAGGCAGAGTATTGAGTTTTCATTCAGATCCAATCCAAAAAAAAAATAAAGTTTTCATTCAGATTCCGTTTAACTACAAAAGTTATAACCCTAATACTGTTCATAAAAGTCAGCAAAAGTGTTACATACAATTTCTACCTTGTACGTATAACCTCCAAGTTGCATCCCAACTAACCCGCCCATCAGTGCCTTTCAAAATGGAAGCATCTAATAAGATTTCGCAGTTCCCTTTCATTCTTGGTGCCCACTGAATTTCCAGCAGCTTTGCGTTCATTAGCTATCTCTACTCCAATTTGGGATTCTTTCAGGGGTACACCTTGCATAGCAGAACCCTTGCTAATCTGAAACCGTGCAATTACTTCCACCGGGCTGTGCTCATTTATACGGCCATATTCACAGTCTCATAAACATGTTTCAGCATTGGATTCTCAAAACGTGACTTACTAGAACCCACATCCATTGATTTTGCTGCATGCATTGTTGCCTTGCGTGAGGAAGCAGCAAGATTATGTTGTCCTGCAACATTACTATTAGCATCAACAGCCGAGCTGAGCCCTTTGGACTTGACAAGATTCCCCGTACTCTTTGTAGCTGAAGAAGTTCTGGCAATATCAGCTCTTAACCCTCCACGGAGACCTATAAATCTGCTCTGCCGTTCTATAAATCTGCTCTGCCGTTGTTCAGAATCAGACAGAACAAACACAGTTCCTCTTTCTAGTTCATTCGATCCAGTTCCAATGTTACATGTCGAAGACTCAATATCCAAAATGGTATTACAAAGTTTTTGCTTTTTCAAAGGAGGATCAACCGAAACATTTTTCCTTTGAGATTTGGATGAATATCCCAACCCCCTCTTCTGGGAAGAGGACTTTGATGGAACAACTTTTATAGGATTAGCAAAATCACGTTGTGGCATCTTCAAGGGATGCTCACCTTTTCTTGAATTAGGTGGTGAGCCCAAACGCTTCATGGCTGAATCAGAGGGAGAGGGAGACAGGGAAAGCCTATATTTGGTAGCCCTAAACCGAGTTACAATGGAAACGGCATGATTGAAGAATAGCCCCTCTTGTATTGCCATGGACTTCAATTGGGAAAGCCAGAGACTTGAATCTGAGGGAGACAGGGAAAGCCAACATTTGGAAGACCGAAACTGAGTTACAAGGGAAATGGTTTGATCGAAGAATAACCCAGCATCATCTTGTGTTTTTTTTTGGGTAAA
This sequence comes from Rhododendron kiyosumense, assembly GCA_019656275.1. NCBI lineage: Eukaryota > Viridiplantae > Streptophyta > Magnoliopsida > Ericales > Ericaceae > Rhododendron > Rhododendron kiyosumense. The sequence continues at coordinate 162,263 of BPLS01000147.1, read as the reverse complement.
ATCATCTTGTGTTGTTGCCATGGACTTCAATTGTGAAAGCCAGAGACTATTATGATCATGCTGGGTGACTGATGATGACGATGAATAATCAAAACAATCAATAACATCATCGTCGTGGGTTGCCAAGTATTCTACGGTGTAAGGCGGTGAGGATTCTGTAGAGGGAGGGGATAAAATTTGGTAGGACACAACACAAGGAGGAGTGGGAGTCTCTCGGTGGTTATGGATGTACAAGTAGTCATTCTGGTTGTGGTGGTGGTGGTGGCCTTGGCCATCGATGATGAAGTTGTCGTCGTTGTTGGTGTTGGTGATACTTTTGTCGTTGTGGTCGTCGTCGTTTTGGGAGAGGAGGTCGAGGAGGTAGGGGTCGATGGATTCAGGGGGAATAATGGTGCCGTCGGCATCCAGCGAGTGGTCGATGAAGCGCATAGACAGAGGGGTGAAGATAGTAGCAGTAGAACTAGTATCAATCATAAGTGGGGTGGTGGTAGTAGTTGTGGTTTGGAAAGAGGAGGGTCTGGTGGGCCTGCACATTTCCAGGATTGAAGCGTAGGGATCATCGTCTTCCTCCATATGGTCCGGAACTCTCCCTAGGGTTTCCGCCCGTCTCTTGCCTTCCGCTTTCCCTATTTTTCTTTCTTCTTTGTGTTTTTTCCACTGGGGGAAGTGGAATGCTGGCTAGTGGCTCTGCACCTCTCTCTCGCCTTTAGGGTCCAGTCCAGTTTCCCTGGGATATATAGTCCCTGTCCAATTACAATTAGTGAGAAACTAAACTTGTCATGGTTATCTTATATTTTTTTCCTTTTTGATGGCCTGAGTTCGAGTCCCATGAGAAACAGATTTGGGGTTTAGGGCTATAGATAACCGCTGAATCTCCTGATGTGATGACTAACATAATAACACCCCTAACCCTCGCTGATGTAGACCTAATTACATTTATCTTCAGATAAATGAATCCCATTTAAGTATACAAAATGCATTTATTTAGTTATTTTTTTATCTACCCAAACTAAAATTTGAGATATGAAATATGGAGTACCTTTTTACCTAATCCTTTTTAGCTTATTCCTTTTTTTTTCCAAACAAGAGGCAACTAAAATTCATAAACACAAAAACTTACTTGATTTAGATAAAAATAAGGGTAGGCAAATTTGGATTAAAAATAAAAGAGAATTGATTTTCACACTTTTTTTATATTTATACTCCCTTTTATATTTTAGTGTTAAAAGTAGGGGTGCTCGCGGTCCGGTTCGGTTCGGATTTCTAGGAATTCAAGGACCGAACCGCTAGTCACGGTTTTTACAAAATGAAATCCGTGTCCGGACCAAAAGTCCTACGGTTCGGTTCCAATCCAATCCATAACTCACGGATCGGTTACGGTTTTGTCCACGGATTTTAGCAAAAATAAAGCTCAAACTTATATCCCATACTAAAAGTGAAGAATGTTACATTCAGAATTAAGTTTAACACCGGCCACTAGAAAGTACTTGTTACTTTGAAGAAACGGAGAGAGAGAGAGGAGAAGAAGAAAGAGGTGAAGAAGTAAGAACGGTGCGGTGGCAACTTAAACAAGAAATGGAAATTAGAAAAACTGGAAAAGAAACGAACTAGTAAAACTAAATTAGGATTACCCATAACTTATATAAAAAAAAAAACTACGATTTACCCCATATATTTTATATATCTACACTATATCCCATTATTAAGATAAAATACTAAAATTGGTAGAAAAAGTTTTAACATTACTAACAATTAATTATATAAATACACACACATATTTATATATTATTTATTATTTATATAAAATAAATATCTCACGGTCCGGTTCGGTTAATCCACGGTTTCATAATGAAAATCCGTGGACCGAACCGCGAGTCACGGTTTTCTAATTTTTCAATCCGTGTCCGGACCATTAATCCACGGACAAAATCCAAAAGGTACGGATCGGTTCGGTCCGGACCGGTTTCACGGTTCACCGGATTTTTTGAGCAGCCCTAGTTAAAAGTGTGTTTTTTTGGTTAAAAAACAAAAAATAAAATATGAATTTAAAAAAAATATGTGAAAATCAATTCCAAAAAAAAAAAAAAAGGGTTGCGGGCAGCTGGGATAGAGAGAGAGAGAGAGAGAGAGTGTGTGTCCTCCCTCGTCCCTCCCTCTGGTCTCCTTCCTTTGTCTTCGGCAACTGGAATTCTCTCTCAACTCTCAAGGTAAAGTAAGAAAGGGGTGAAAATACCAGTACTAGTAATCTCAAGACTCTCTCTGTACCTAGAAGTTATTGCGATCGTTGGAATCCTGGCTTCTGATATCTGGAAACGATTGTTCCCACTCCGAACCAGGAGGAGGTCTTCCCCCGTGCCCGTATCATTAATCCCACTCCGAATCGGGCTTGGAAGTCGACGTCTTAATCCCACTACTACTAATAATAATAGTAATAGTAATATGGATCTGAACCTGTTCAAGTTATGCTCCGGCCTCAAATTCTTGGGTTACTTGATGATCCTCCTCGTCGCCGCTATTATCGTTGTCTCCTATTACGCCGTCGTCATCCTTACTTGGGGCCCACACTTGCTTCAGGGTGGCTTCAATTCCTTCCTATCCTTCGCCATCATCGCTGTCTTTCATTTCCTGGTAATTCTCCCCTCCCGTCCCCTCCCGTCCCCTCCCTTCTACTTTTTATTTTTACCGGTATATATACGTTCCATTAATACTGTTCGTTTTCATGTCTATATTTTCTCCCAATTTGCACTGTCTGATTATTTGCTTCTGGGAGCGGCTTATTATGGCTTCTTCTTTTTTTCCTTTTAGTGTACGTATTTACGATTAGTGCTCGAGTGTTGGGTAAAGCTTACTGCTTGCAGCTTAAATAAGGGCTTGGCAGATGTGCTTTTTGGGTTATCCTTAGTTGGGTTCAACAAATCAGACTAGAAGCAAAACCAACACCACGATTTCAATTGCACACTAAAAGCAAGATTTTGGGAAGTTTGTTTTCGTAATACTATCAGTATGCAACATCTTGATTTGTGTGGTACTAGTATTAAAAAAAAGAAAAAGAAAAAGAGTTTAACTTAATTGAGTTTTAAAGGAACCTTCAAACTTTTTCCTGCCCAGATGAACTGGTTTATTTATTGCAGTATCTACTTAATTTTTTGTTTTGGTCTGGTCAGTTATTACTTACATTTTTTATTTTTTTTGGTGAAATAAGTAGAATCAGAACCAAGCAAAAACGAAAAAATACATTAATAGTCATGTCAAATAATTTAGGAAGTGATGGACCATGTGTTCCTTTTCATTTATTTTTCTAATTTCTTCGTAGCCTCATTTGGTTACTTCTATGGGGCAGAATATGGACAAAAACAAACCAAAACTGGAAAAAGAAAAACAAGAGGGTTTATGCAAGAGAAAATAGAATTTGAGATTAGAGATCCAATATGTGTGGGATAGTTGTGATAGTACTCAGAGAAGAATGAAAGTGTGCATTTTTTGGATTTCACATCCAAAAAGGGAGAGATAGTAGTTAGAGAAACTAGTGTCAGAGATTGTGAATAGCAGAGTAATGCAAGAGACAGATGTGAAGGAAGGGAGATTGTCGGAGCGCATTAAAAAAAAATGAAGATTGGTGTTGGTTTGAGACAGAAGTGAAGGATCAGAAATTGAACCTTGCAATGGTTGGTTGGGAGGCTTGTTGAATAGAAATTTGTTGTGAGTGCATGGTTGTTTCTTTGGTGGAACTGCAAGAGAAGAAGAGTTTGTGTAGTTTTAGAATATTTACAGCGGGTCTAATAAACATGGATGCAGACACGACACAAACACACGGACATGTTATTTCTTGAAAAACCTAACACGAACACGTTTTCAATGCGTCGAACGAAAAAAGGACTTTGCTTCCTAGATGTATCTGATGAATTCATATAAAAGATGAAAAACCTTATTTCTATCTTATTGAGATAAACACCTGAAATAGTATTAACATTATGATGATACACATCAACAGTAACTTGAGTGTTCATGAACTAAATATCCATGGAAATTTTGTCTTTGGGCCAAGTTTTAAAAATGTATTATAGGCTCTATAGCCTCCTAATGTGTCCTTAGCATGTCTCAAGATTGTTTCCAATGTGTCCTAGAGTGTACACAGTATGTCCAAGCAAAAAAAATAACATAAAAATTTGACACGTATTTAGGCATGTCCGGTACGTGTCATGCCTGTTTTGGACACGTGTCGAACACGGATACTTGAGGCTTGGTGGACTTGTCCATGCTTCTTAGCCGTGGGTGGTAGCTTAATGGTTGGAGGTAGGTTGATCACATGTTACATATAGTACAGTATACTAGCTTATATAGTAGCTTTATATAGTTGCTTATAATCGTATGCTTTTGTATGCATATATATACATCTAGAATGGATTAGACGTTTAGTTGAGCTTCAAAAAGGGGGATAGTAATTTCGCATCCGACTTATTTGGATTGCCTAGGCGCATTGTAAGTTGCAACTTCTAGATGGTTACGTGATTGCGTTAAATTAGTATAAGCTTTGGAAAGGATAGAAATCCTGTAAGTTTTGGAATTAATTAAATGTTAATATTGTATCTGCCATGAAACAGACAGTGAGATATGCCTACAATGAATTTGCAAGCTCCTGCTACTTGTACTTCATATGCCTTTTATATGTGTTATATTTTGCATTGGAGAATTTCCACTCTTTTTGTTTGCTAGGTAAGATGTTTACCCACCAACTAAGTTTGCCTTCCATTTTGCAGCTTGTAATGTTAGTGTGGTGCTATTTCATGGTGGTCTTTTGTGACCCTGGTTCTGTTCCTGAAAACTGGAAACTGGTAGTGGAAGAGGGGAATTCAGAGGAGGGTAGTTCAATGCCATTGACGGATTGTGTAGCGCCTGAGAATTTGGCATCTGCAATACCTTCTTCAGATGGGATGGAAAGAAGACACGGTGTACGCTACTGCAGGCAATGTGAAAATGGCAAGCCTCCACGTTGCCATCATTGCTCTGTTTGTAAGTTATCTTTACAAGGTGCTTTATTTTTGTGTGTGTGTGTGTGGGTAACTGAGAACCTCATTGAAGATGACTTACAACCGGGTTTGATGTTGCGCATGCCGCATGCGTTAATCTTTTGTGGGGTTCAGGCTCTTTTTCTTTCTGGTTAACATCTAGTAATGGGACTTGCCTATCTGATCTAAATGTAATATTGTATGACTGCTGACGTTGTTTTATGTTTTCTACAGGCCAAAGATGTGTCCTTAAGATGGATCACCATTGCATATGGGTGGTGAATTGTGTTGGAGCACGTAACTACAAGTTCTTTCTCCTTTTCCTGGTAAGTTACCAGACTATCCCCACAATTTTTTAACGGACAAGATGATTGTGAGTTTAAGATGATACCCTAGCTAGCCTGATGGATGGGCAGGAATTAATTTTGGCTAGAGTTACACATGTAACATATGATATAACTGCTTATGGAAGGGGTAGGGGAGGGGAAGGCCTAGATTGACATTGGATGCTAGGGTGAAAAAAGAATTTGAATTTATTGAACTTAATTTGTCATGTGGTTCTAGACAGATCAGGATAGAGGAAAAGGGTTTCATGTAGCGACCCAATGGATTGTGTTAGGATCGTCACACACACACACTCACGATTTATGAGTATAAAACAGTATCTCTTCAGAACTCCTAGCTCCGCTACGCTCCGACATCTGGCCTTCTTTCTAGAACTCCTTAGTATCTCTTCACACTTAACATATGAGCCACAGTTCTAACAGATTGGGACCCAAGGCTTAGTCTTGTTTGGTTTGGTTAGGTTTAGTTACACATGTTACAAACTTACATAGCATAGCAAATATTACATTGTTACACATGTTAGACCCAAGGCTTATCCTGCAATACTGTATTGTATTCAAGAAGTATTTGTTAAGTATTTTACTGAGTCAAACAAGTATTTTGTCAACCTCTTTGTGGTTTTGTAAGAATGATTTCTGTTGGAAATTTCAATGTTTACTTGTAGTTGTGGTCTCCTTGGCAAATTGTGATGCAGGACGAGCATGTTGTGACACTCTCCTACATGCTCTAATACCAAAACTTATTTGGGAATGGATTATTTTGGGCTGCTAATATTAGTTTCTTTGTGGCTAAATGTGATTGAAAATGTGGGTTGAAGGATTTGTATAGGTATAACAAAGGGGTAAGATTTAAGTGAACAATTAGGCAAGTTAAAGACACAATTTTTGAACTTTGAGAGCTATTAGTACCAGAAACCAGTTTCCAAGCTTGGTTCTAAGTTATTCAGCTATTTGGGTTTGTACTTGAAGAGAGGAGAGGAGGGATATGTTGTTTGGGAGAATAAGAAAAGCGTATAGGGTGTTAATCTATGAAGCACGGGTACTCCAGAAATGTTGTCGTGCGCGTACTGGGAACTGGTACAGGTACAGCGTGGGTACAGCAAAAATGTACCGGGTACGGCAAAATTGTATTGGGTACTTTTGGTAATTTTGGGTACGGCAAGGGTACGTTTTAGCCTAAAATGAAATTTTTTTCAAAATTTTTGGGATTTTTTGTAAATAATTATAAATTGTGGGCTTATTGTGTAATTTATTTTGTCATTTATAAACACAATTACACGGCAGAGATCTTGGAGATCGATCTAGGGCTCCAAATCGGAAAAAAAAATGTAAGTTCTCTCTCTCTCTGACTCTCCTATCTCTCTTTCTCTCTTTGTCCGTCTCTCTCTTCGTGTCTCTCTCTGTGTATATTTTTTTTATCGAATAATCTCTCTCTTTATATATGTACGAATATATGCATGTGTAATGTATATGTATATATGTATCTGAAATTCTGAATACTAATTGATATGCAGTAGATATGTATATTTATACCGATTTTGCTTTTTGTTGGTAAAATAGGTTTATATTTCATTTTATGCAATAAAAAATAGAAAAAAAAATTATATATACATTCGCCGTACCCATACCCTACTTTTTTGGGGTTTTGTCGTTTCCCATACCTATATCGTACCCGTTCCGTGTACTGTACCCGTGCTCCATAGGTTTTAATGAACCCTAACACAAATAACTATCATTTATAATCTGGGAGACGTAGTTACAATACTTGACTAAGCAATGTGGGACTTAGACTAATAATATTCTAACACTCCCCATCAAGCTGGAGAATAGATATCATAAAGTCCCAGCTTGTTACACAATGACTCTAACCGTGGCTTGAACAATGACTTAGTAAACATATCTGGTAATTGAGCTCCTGTAGACACAAACAAAATAGCTATCACACCACCAGTTAACTTCTCACGCACTAGATGACAATCAACTTCAATATGTTTGGTTCTCTCATGAAATACCGGATTAGATGCAATATGAATATCAACTTGGTTATCATAGTACAAAGGCATAAGCAACTGCACACCGAATCCTATCTCGTCGAGAAATGACGGCAACCAGGGGCGGAACTATTGTTGGGCAAGGGGGGTCCTTTGACCCCACTGAATGAAAAATTTATCTGAAGAGGAATGTAATTTTGGGGTATTTATGTAAATTTGCCCCCTAGAATATGTACCAATTATTCGTTGCCCCAAGGGCAACACGTGAACTTAGCCAGATGGTGCCTCCCACCAATAAAAATTCACCCCACTGACACACGATTCTTCTCTCTCCGGACACAGCTTTCTCTCAAAAATCAAGTATTCCAAATTACAATCCGTTTGGATGGGTGAGAAGATTTTATTTTATTTATCATTTAATTCTATAGGGTCATAATTAAATTTTGACTATAGGGTTCTCATTGATTAACCCTAAGAAAATCGTAGAATCAAATATTTTTTAGGACTAACCAACGAGAGCCTTAAAGTTAAAATTTAATTATGACCCTTTAGAATTAAATGATCAGAAAAATAAAATCTTCTTACCCATTCAAACGGATTGAAATTTGGAACACTTAATTTTTCAACATGTAGTTTATATATTAAAAAATATAGTTAAAAAATTAAGTGTTCTAAATTTCAATTCATTTGAACCAATAGAAAGATTTTAGTTTTTTGATCATTTTATCCTAAAGGATCATAATTAAATTTTGACTATAGGGCTCTCGTTGATTAATCCTAAGAAAATCGTAGAATCAAATATCCCTTAGGACTAATCAACGAGAGTCCTACAGTCATAATTTAATTATGACCCTTTAGAATTAAATGATCAGAAAAATAAAATATTCTCACCCATTGAAACGGATTGAAATTTTAATGGGTTGGTTGTTAGCAGTAACAACAGGGGTCGAGCATAACAAAATGGGACGGAAGGAGTGTAAAATTTGACCCCAGTGCCATGAATTTCTGGGTCCGCCACTGACCGCAACCATACAATCTCACACGTTGTGTGTGCCATTGCTCTATACTCTGCTTCTGCACTAGACCGAGCAACCACAATCTGCTTCTTACTCTTCCAATTAACAAGATTTCCCCCAGGGAAAATACAATATCTAGTAGTGGATCTCTTATCAGATGGACCTCCTGCCCAATCAGAATCAGTGAACGCCTCAACGCGTAAGTGTCCATTAGCTCGATATAACAAATCACATCCAGGAAGTGACTTAAGGTACTTCACAATCTTGAGAAATGCTTCCCAATGTGGATGGCGAGGAGTAGACATAAACTGACTTACCACACTAACTGCAAAAGAAATATCCGGACATGTAATTGTAAGGTAATTCAGCTTAGCAACCAAACGATGACACTGATCAGGATTGGAGAGCAGCTTCCCCTGGTCAACACACAATTTGACATTGGGATCCATAGGAGTCTCAACAAGCTCAGTTCCCAACAAACTAGTATCTTCAAGAATATCTAGCACATACTTCCTCTGTGATAAGCTAATACCTTCTTTGGATCGTGCCACCTCAATACCTAAGAAGTACCGTAGTTTTCCCAAATCCTTAGTATGAAACTGTTGATGTAAAAAGGTTTTTAGCTCATCAATTCCATGCTGGTCATAACCGGTAATAATAATGTCATCCACGTAGACGATCAATAATACTTTCCCTTGGTCTGATGTGAGGGAGAACACAGAATGATACTACGATGCATGCCAAATCTCAAAATTGCATCACTAAACTTGTTGAACCATGCTCTAGGAAACTGTTTAAGCCCGTATAGTGCTTTGCGAAGACAACATACCTAATTACGCTCTCCCTGAGCAACAAACCCAGATTGTTGCTCCATGTAGACCTCCTCCTGGAGATCCCCATGAAGAAAAGCATTTTTTTACATCCAGCTGAAATAATGGCCATTCAAGACTTGCTGCAAAAGAAATAAGGATCCGAACTTGGTCAACAGGAGAAAACGTCTCCGAATAATCAACACCATAAGTCTGAGTGTAGTCCTTAGCAACAAGGCGAGCTTTATAATGCTCAACAGTGCTATCAGGAAGATATTGGATAGTGAATACCTAATGACAGTCAACAGTAGTTTTACCAGGAGGAAGAGGAATCAACTCCCATGTGCCATTGTGATGAATGGCAGACATCTCATCCTTCATAGCTTTTCGCTACTCAGAAACAAATAAGGCAGCCTTCTGAACAGTGTTAGGAACAAAAACGGAAGAAACAGAAGTAGTAAAGGCACGAAAGGACAGAGACAGGTGATCATAGGAAACAAATCGTGATGAAAAGTGCAGCTCAATCGGGCGTGGGGTTGTCAGCTCATCGTGTTGGATTGCTGCTGCTGCTATTGAAGATCGTGAGGCTGGGGTTTAGTTGGGTTTGTCTGATATGGTGGTGGTCTGTTGTCCTGTGGCCCTGATTGCTTTGGTTCTCATTTTTGTAGGCCGGATCCAGCCGCCGGCCTCTACATCTGGGAGAGGTCGGCTTGGCTTAACGGCGAGGCTACTTTCCGGTGTTTTGTACGGTGATGGTGGCTGTAATGGTTACTGTTTCAGGACTGGTTTGGGTGGGCCGGCCCAGGTTTGGGCCGGGTTTAGGTGTGCGGGCTTTTCGTTGTTCTTTTTGGGTATGGGTCGGGCTTTAGTAATCTTATCTTTGTGACCTTGTAGACCCTCGGGTGTTTCGGGCTTTTGCTTTTGTGGTGTTCATTCAACTTTTTGTTGGATTCCCTTCCCGTTTTCCCCATTTTTAATAAAATTTCATCTTTTGCCGATCAAAAAAAAAAAAAGTGCAAGACCGAATACCTTTATGGAGAGCAATTGGAACACCAAGAGATGGTGGTGGTGGAGGTGGCGGCGGCGGCAGCGGCAGCGGTGGTGCAACCGGATCTTGGGACAGAGGAGGCATGGTGGCTGGTACTAGTGGGGCTGTTAATACTTTCTGCCGACGAACATACACCTGCAAGGGTGACAGATGGTAGACAAACAGGAAGCACAGACTCAATCTCAGTAGGTCAACTGGAGTAAGGTGAACTGAGTAAATGGGTTATGATTCATTAAACATGACATCAGCACAAACAAAATGACGACGTAGTGATGATGAGTAACACTTATATTCTTTCTGAGTGCGCGAGTATCCCAGGAAAATACACCGTCACCGAATTGACCGTGGATCAAGTTTGTCCCAGTCAGGATCAAGAGTATGAACACAACAGGTGTACCCAAACACTCGTAGGGGTAAGGAGTGAAGAGGGCGACCAATAACAATACCAAAATCAACAGACCTCAACAATCCAAACATTCATACTACTGACGATAACCAATCGAGAACACCAATTAATACGGGACATAGACAGCAACAAATCGAGATTCAGATCAATACCTCATAAAAAAGCACATAAATCGAGATGCATGTGACTGATCCCAATCAAACAAGGCTTGAAACACTGAACATAAATTGTGGGATTCTGGCCTGTTTTGAACACGATTCAGGAGGGTTCAAACCATATTTAGTAGTGTGGAGAGTCCATTATAGTGAATGAGGGTCGATAAGGGTTTTGGAGGGTTGATTAGGGCTCAATGGGGGCTGATTAAGTTTTTTCAGAAGTTCCAAAGGTTTTTCAGCAGTTTCGAATGGATTTGGTGCATGGGGTTAGGGTTTCGGAGGGATTTCAAGGTTGTACAATGTTAGCGACGAACAGTACTCGCGTGAACAGTAACAGTATGTGGTGATGATGGGAGATGGGCATGGGTTACGATTATGGTTAGGGTTGGACTAAGGGTGGCTCTGATACCATGTTGTTTGGGAGAATAAGAAAAGTGTATAGGGTGCTAATGAACCCTAACACAAATAACGATTATTTATAATATGGGAGACGTAGTTACAATACTTGACTAAGCAATGTGGGACTTAGACTAATAATATTCTAACAGGATACAGCTTAATTAAAGTGATCAGTTGCTGAAAATACAGGGAAGGGCTGCTAGAATTTCTAGACAGCAATCTTTCTAGGGTATGTCAGTGGCAGATTCTGATTGAAGCAAAGTATGCTTGCAATGGAGAAAGAGAAGCTCCTGGAACTTAGGAACTGAAATTCTAAGTCGAGCAAATATAGGTAGTCCTAAATATTCAGTTTTATCGCTAAGTGTCAAAACACAAGTACAATGTGTAGGCTTTATCAAGGATTGTGGATTTCTCATTCTTTCATTGGGTGATAGTGTTTAGCTAGGGGACGTATTGTCTCGTAAAAATGATGCATATGCCTCGGAGTTTGAACTATGGGATATTTCTTCGTCTGCCTCTTTCTTGTACTCTTACCTGTTCTCTACCATTAGTGTGTGGGCCTCTGTAAACTAGATTGAACTTTGACAAGTTGGAATGAGTCGAATTTGTAATGCTGTTTTGTTCCGAAAGGTCCAAGGTTGGCCTCATATGCACCGTTCTTCTCCTTTTAGCTTCTTCAAGTGTTCCTTTCCATCACTTTTAGTTGTGAAGGATCCTTCTTGCTTTTCATGCTTTCTCTTCTCATATTCATGCCATTTATTCACGTGCTTATTTATATCTCAGCTATATACATTTCTGGAGACAACGATGAACACTTTAGTATTGCTGCCCAATTTCATAAGATTCTTCCAAGAAGCCAAGAATCATTCTGCCTCAGCAGGCAATCTTGCTATTATTTTCTTAGCATTTGGTAAATTTTTCTACTTGTTCATTCTGTCTAAATCCTAGTCACTACATTGTCATTGTTTCCATGTTTCTAACGGATCATGTTCCTTGATGCAGTTTTGAATCTAGCTTTTGCACTGAGCCTTCTTTGTTTCATAGTTATGCATGCATCTCTTCTGTTGAGCAATACCACTTCAATAGAGGTAAATATACAGGGTGACACATTGGTGCTGCATCCATCGTTGCATTTTAGTCATGCGATTCCTACTCTTGCTGCATGCAATCTGGATACTAGTTGAATAATTGGTGGGAAAGCTAAATGATGACTGGGGTTTGGGTTTAGACAGAACATCACCAGTTGCCACTACAGACTACAAAGTGATCATAGTTGATCACATTATCTTTCAAATGCACAGTCAATGTAGCTGTCTTTGCATACAATAACCTAGCCAACTGCCAAATAACCAGACTTCACAAATAAGATACTATTGATGAAAACTAGTCCATCTTCCGAGGGCTGATGTGCGAGCCCTGGGAGTTGTGGATATAGCCTCGGATAATTGTTACTTTATGATCATCTGGTCCAGGTCTACGAGAAGAAAAAGGCTGTCAGGTGGAAGTATGACTTTGGCAGGAGGAAGAATTTTGAGCAGGTATATAAATACTGTTCCTTAATTATATGAACTATCTGACCTTCTGGTTTCGATTTTCCACAATTGTTCCTGTGATCATCAACATTGTAGGTTATACCAGTGTCAATAGTTTCCAGGAAATACAGATCAGCAACCATTTGTCATTCATAGGATTGCGTAAGGAAGATCTGATACTTCAATAAGTTTTCTATCCTAGTTTTTGGGAGAATTTTGAGGATAATAATCCTGATAAAAACTGTAATGTTTGTGAACATAACTTCTGAAGATTAGTTGAAATTTGAGGCGGACCATAGTGAGAATTAGGCAATCTAATCAACAATTGACCCTCATCAATAGTGGTCTTATTTTCTTATGTGTTATTTCTTTTTGAAGGTTTTTGGCACTAGGAAGGTGTTATGGTTCTTTCCTTTGTTCTCAAAAAACGATTTGGAGAACATACCTGCCCTTCAAGGCCTAGATTTTCCGACACATCCAGACGATGAGGTGTGAAGTCTTTTGTCCTTTAGAGGCAGTTAAGAGCAAATTGTGTACCCTTATGTAAGCACTTGAAATGAATTGAACATTAGGTTCTGAAAGTTGTATTTCTGATATTGGTTCATTTGTTTATTTTATTTATTTCTACTGTTGTTTGTGGGCAAATGTATATTTTAATCTTTTGGTTTTCACAAAACTTTGAGTTGTTTTCACCTTTTTAGCCGGTTAAGGTTTACTAGCGCTGTATCAATAGGCATGTCAGTAGTTCTGTATGTCCATTGAACATCATGTTCTGAAAGGTGTATTTCTCACAATGTTTCAGTCGGCTGTCTTCCTTTATTTTAGCTCTTGTATTGCAAGGTGGTGTACATATATAGTTGATACGGACAAAGAATGGCCTGTCTTTAAATTTTGTTGTGTCTATGATTTGCTGCTGGCTATGTATTTGACCGATTGCCCTCTAGTTACTAGGAACCAAATTTGTTGCCCTCTAGTTACTCTGAATGTTATCTAACCTTCGTCTCCTCTTGGGGTTTATCCTCTCGAGGTTTAGTCGATTCAACGACGAATAATTAGATGAACACTAATCCTCCTTGGTACATGAGTTTTGTTGGTTGGTTCGGTTTGGTTCTATTAAACCACCTTCTTCTGTAGTGTGCTTCCCTTGCCTATAGTTGCCATTCCTGCTGGAGCATGCAAATCCAAGAAAAGGTTTCTATACGTCTTTAACCTATAAAACATTTTACAATCTGTGTAACTGGAGTGTGAAGTGCATGTTGCTCTGTTTCTTCCCCCTCCCTTGCATAGAAAGCACGATAACTTATTTACTATTCCACTGACTAAAATAAGTACTACTTAATTTTCAAATGTGTACTTATTTTTTGAATTAAAGGTAATGTATTGTGAGAGAATAACATGTCTTGTAAAATATAAAATAAGTACTTAAAAAATAAAAACCTTAGCGGAATGAGGCTTTGTTTTGTTAAACAAAATAGAATTACTAATAATTAGGCATTTATTTTTTTCCTCCAGTTTAGAATTTCTCGTGTTCTTATACTCCCAAGTCCAATGCCTGGCCTACGTGTATGATACTTCTGAACTTTGAAGTCAACTCCCCCTTATCGAATACGTACCAACGGGTGAAGGTGGTAACATTATTCTTGCCCCCCCTCCCTCCTCTCTCTCTCTCTCAGATAATTCTACATATAAAAAGAGATTTTAAACCTCCTGTATGACTATTTTTTTGAGTAGTTTAGTATTGCATTCCAGCATGATCAAGAGACTTTGGGTACAACTTACCCAGTCATACCCAGAAATTGTATTCCATCCGGCGAAGGTGACATTCTTGCGTCGCCGGCGGACCCTCCTTCCTAACATTGTAACTCGTTTTAATTTTTTAAGTATTAAATTGATCTCTCTCTCTCTCTCTCTCTCTCTCTCTCTCTCTCTCTCTCTCTCTCTCTGAAGTTGACACAGGGAATTTGATCAATAAAATAAATTAAAAAAAAAAAGAAGAAGAGGGAACTTGAATGCATAGACACCAATAAGTAGTTATGATTTTCAATATTATCTATGAAGTATCTTTCATACATCTTCCATCCATTCAATTTCATCCAAATTTTAGTGAAAAGCCTTAATGGAATTAACCAATGCCAGTATCAAATTTATAACATCAATTATTTCAGCATACGTGGCTTTTGAAGTATGTAAATCACGCATAAATTATTGCTAGTAAAACCACCAAATGTTGTGACAGTGTTGTTACCAAAAGGATGACCTAACAAAATGGATCACGACTAGAGAAGAGGGAAGGTGGGGGCTCAAGTGCAAAAAAATAACGTGCATGAAAGATGATATCTTGTTTTTCTTTCTATCTATCCAGGAAACAAGCAAACAAACCAATTACAGAGTGTTCGTCATGCAACGATGCAGTGATTAATAGTAGTATCAGAAGATTCATTATTAGAGAGATCAGAAAAAAAGGCTGCTGAGCAGACGAAGAGGGGTGTAACTAGAAGAATAAGAGCAAAAGGAACCATCCAGAGCTGACGATTCGCGGGATGATAGTGTGTTTCCCACCAAAGCAACATCAACCCTCCAACCATGCTTATCGACAACGAAGCCAAGCAATTTAAGCATGTCCCCAATATTATGTTCCTCAATCTGCTGCTGCTGACCACCACCTCTTTGTAGTGTCTTTCATCTCTCTCTTCCTTGTATGCTGCTGCTGCTGCTGATGATGATGATGATCCCATCATCAAAATAAATATCTACGGTTCCTAGTTAGAGATAGAACCAACTGACTCCAGTCCAGTGCCAGCGGAGAGGAAGAAGAGAATTGCCTTAGAAATCAACACACACACACCCACACCTATATGTATGATTACAGTACTGGAGGGAGATATATATATATATATATATATATATATATATATTTGTGTGCATTTGAAGAAGTAGAGTAATAGCTAATGGGGGTGGGGTGGAGTGGGGATGGATGGGTGAGCTAGGTAGATAGGTAGATGTTGAAAAGCAAAAATTCTACAATCACACTCAAAATTACATGCTCTCTCACAAAACACAAGGGTCTCATAAAGTGTGTGGTATTCTTGTGTTCAATGAGAGAGTTCGTAAATTCGGATGTGATTGTAGCATATCTCGTTGAAGAGTGCTGGGGGAGGTAGAGAGGCTAAAGAGAGATGAAAAATGGGACAGTCAAGTGCTGGGGTGGGGGCAGTACTGGTGGAAGAGAAGAGAAGAGAAAGGCCGGCCAGGGGAAAAATTATACTGTACTCAGTACTGTATTAGAAAGAAGAAAAAAAGCAGGACAGTCAAGTGCTGGGGTGGAGTGGGGGTACTATATATATGTACTACTCATACAACTTAATTACAACCAACTGGTCTGGTGAGTAATTATTCAATAATCTGCCATGTAATACTCCAAACTACTTTTCAATCACATGTTCTTGTGGAATTCATATACTTAGTAGTAGACTCCACAGGAATGTGTGTTTGTAAAATGGTTCGGAGTACCACGTGGTGGTACTCCCGGACTATTATATATTCAAGGCTTCCATCAAATAAATCTAATCAATGACTTAAAAATAAACATCCATGTATGATTACGTCTCCTTCTTGATCTTACATCACCGATTGATCGATACCATTTGGGGTAGTTCAATTCTCTATCTGTTTATTCTATGTGGTCTATTGTTTTATTTCATAACTTGACAAGTTGGCTTTACTTTGTGACACACACATATATATATACGGGGTAGTTCAATGGACAACTATTTAGACATCTAAAACAACACCTCATAGTTCCCGATCAAATTTTGATGATTCATGCCGCTCAATGTGATCAGAACATGATTTTAAGGGTACCCGCAAGAAATCAGCAAAAAAAAAGACCAAAAAGAGTGATCTGAGCAGTTTTTAGCTTAGCTTAGTTTTTAGCTTAGCTTAGTTTTTAGCTTATGTGTCTAAATAGTTGTCCATTGAACCGCCCCGATATATATA
>BPLS01000147.1:52869-145161 GCA_019656275.1 Rhododendron kiyosumense | reverse complement strand
AACCGATCTGTATATATATATATATATATATATATATATATTTGTGAAGTACTCCGTTTGGTACTGTTTGGGGTCGGAAGGGATTCACGATTTTAAGAAAAAAAGTTTTAACCAGTAGCGCAGCCTAGAGTCATAACCGGAGGTGGCATCTAATTAAAAATATTAACATGCTTACCATTTAAAATAGTATAATATTCTAAATTAATCATTCATAATCCAAAAATATTTACACATTTTCATAGTTAATTTAATCATCCATTATGTAGACGGAAGTAGTTTAACAATCTATCAAAATAGAACTTAATGTTCTTTTTTGCAACATCAAAATCATCCGGAGTCATTATAAACTAAACTTCAAAGAATTTTTTTTTTTTCTATTGAATTGGACTAAGAGGGATCGAGAACAAATTTTCTCTGCTGAGGAGTTTTTTGGCTTCTCCTTTTTGCATTCTCTTTAAACATGTTGTGCTAAAGACCATATTAACCTCCCAATTTTGAAAAAACCAAAAACACCCTTGTGTTTTGCTTTTCTCTTAGTTCGTTTGTTTTTTGTTTTTTTTTTTGGGATTAATGATAGTCCGAAGTGTTCTTATTTTTTTGCAATTACTTAGATTTAACTTAATTGTTACTTTAATAAAAATAATAATAACATTGTTGGAGGCTTTCAATTACCAAAAAATAAAAAAAGACAAAAAAAAAGACTTCAAACTAAAATCATAATCGTTAAAATAATTTGAGACTTTCAATTAATGAAGAAGAAAACAATTTCACAATATAACTTTAAAAAAATTGATTAAAATATTATTCACACACATTTTACACCATAATAAATAACCAGAGGCAACATGGTAAAAAACAAACTCATAATTTCATCACATGTCTCCCAAACACTACGTATCAATCTGTTTACTTCATTTGGATTCTAAAATCATGTTTCTCTCCAGTTTAACATTTTTGTTGATCTCATTTCCCTCTTCTATCTACGATTGAGTATCCTTGATCCCAATAGATCGGATGAGAATTACTTGTCAATCGGGTTAGATGGAATATGTACTATTTGCCTCATAATATTGGCCCATTCAATTACTGTGAATGACTTGGGGAGTGAGAATATGGTGACATTAAGTTAGGATTTTGCATGTCATTTTCCTAGAAATTAGTAGATATCTAGGTTTGAAATTTTAATTTGACGATCACTTGTGCTGTAGAAAGTGCAAAATTGTATTTGACTGATGAAATCTTCATCAAGATTAGGGTCGTGTGAAGATTGCTTTTATTGATTGCCAACATTGGTTTAAAACTAGGAGTACTAGATGTTTTGAGGTATTGGGGTACTTACGTCTCAACTGTTTTTTTTTTTTTTTTCAATCGTCATACATTAGTGGGGGTTAATGGGGGTGTTAGAGTTAGTACAAGGGGTCTAGAAACTATCCATAGCTTGGGACCCCAGAGTATTGGCAAGAGTCGAACCCAGGACCTCCCCCTTAGGGGAGAGATGAGAGATGACAAACCAACTGCACTGGGCAGTGGTTGTCCGTCTCAACTGTTTACTTCATAATTAAAGTGTAAAAAACAATCCACCAATCATGATTAAAAATACTAAAATGTGGATATGCATGTGGATTTGGATTTTGGACTCTCTCTCTCTTGTGGATATGTGGATTTGGATTCTCTTTCTCTCTCGTGAATGTTTTCTTCTCCGCACAGGGCACACCACCTCACCAATTTCACAATCTTACAGCTATAACACGTTGCTTGCATTTGATGCTACAGGAGTTTTATGAGTTCGTTAACCAAGAGAAAGAAAGGGGTTGGACACTGGCCCATGGGTGTTCTCCTGGTTGCTGCTTCTTCCCACAATAAATCTGGACTAAAGGCCGGGTATATACAATACGTGTGCATGTTGAATTTTTTGATTAATTTTGTGCAATACCTTCCAACTTATTGTTTGATCTTTTCATTTGATGAATGAGTTCATCATTTTTTGCAATTGTTTTCACGTAAGGAGAAAATGTTTGGCCATGCATTTGAAGCCGGATTGGGCGAAGAAATGGTATTATTGACTCATCTTAGAACTATTTACTACGTTAATTATGTCAATTAGTTATTTTTTGGGTTACCAAGTCGGATACTGAAGTTTTTTTTTTTTTTTTTTCCTTATCTAACATTTTGTGAACCGTAGATGAATCATTTATGTTGAGTTTTTTTTTTTGTTTTTTTATTTTTTATTTTTCAGGTTTGGCACAGCATACGCTCTTCATGTGGGTTTATTCTTTTCCAATATGTGTTTTTTTAAAATGACTAAATCCGGTGCAATTGAATGCAAAACACCATCAGTGATTTAATTCACGTTAATTGTTGTTTTACCAGTTGCATAAATTGAAGCCAAATACATTAGTATCATACAAAATTTTATAATTGAAGATGCATGGAATGAATAAATGAAAGAAAAAAAAAGGGGGTGAAACTTTAAAGAATATACGACATTTGCATTGCAAATTCCCACAACGCTGTGCCTGTGGGTACAGTACCGTGTAGTCTGTAGTCACTTGGCTCTATAGTCAGTCAGTTCTATTCTATCATACTCCATTGAAGTAGTTTCTAATGGCTTTGGTATGGAACGACTTGGGCTAGATTTCCTGGATAGACTAACAAGGAGCCCAATGACTTGGGCTAAATACGTTTCATCTAGTAAGGCCCAAACTTACATGTAAATACACACGCATAGAAACCAAAAAATCAAAACACCCCAATGTCTCACAAGGTTTTGAGCCAAATCCACAAGAAAGCCCAATGGGCGAATAGCCCACCCCCCTGCACCCTGCAACATGCTTCACTGCATAGAGCAGCCAGCCAGCCCCCTGGTGATGAATTTCAGCATAACTTTTGAATTTGATTGAAAGAAAAGGATATGAGTACATACATTAATGTGCATACAGTGCATATACGGATTTTGGATCCGTCTCGGGTTCCAAAAAAATGACAAAATCGCTCATTTTGTTTAAAATGGTTTGAAGAAGTCAAGTCCAAGACCGATCAATATTGAGATGCCAACTCTTTACCCGACTTCCTGATCGTTAAAGTCAGTGAAATCCAAGCAAAAGAAAGATCATGCTACCTTCGGTCAGTATTTTCTTTTCTAACAAAATCAACCTTCCTTGAATGCACAATATACCTTGTCCTATCTTTCTTTTTCTTTTCTCTACTTGCAAAATGAGAATCAGAGGGAGAGTGCAACTAGGAGAGCCTACGTTGAAAGCCTCCCAGGGGGAAGGCCGACGGAACTGAAATCGGCACTGAACATGCCTTAAGCAAAACTTCTTTTTCGAAACTGGATAGAACTTTACCAAGTCTGAACGATTGTCAACTACCAGATCCGCTGGTCTGTAGGAATTCATTTTTTTTAATGAAAAGCATCTCATCTTCTCAAACGGATACGCTAACTCTTGCTTTCTTCGGTCCTACTTGTGGGGGTCAAATCCAATTGCTTCAACCAGCTGGCCCTTCGTCATCCTTTCTGTGAGGTAGCTTGTTTCGGCCAGCTTGTCTGGAACATGGGGCTCTCTATTCATATTGAAGTCACGCTGCTTTCCGGGAGGGAGAATTCTTTTCATTCGCCTTTTGGGTTCCTGTAAAAATCAACTCAATCAAATATTGATAAATGCGTTTATAAAATATTCAACTTTGCTTCAAAATTCAGGTACATACATAAATGTATATGCGGTACATATGAATTTTCAACCCGTCTCGGGCCCCAAAAAAATGATTCGAGGCCTGGATTCTAAAGCAAAGTTTGGATGTTTCATAAACATCTTTATTGATATCTATTCGAGTTGACTTTTTTACAGGAATTCTAAACAAACCATTTTCAACAAATTGAGCGGCCCAGATCATTTTTTTGAGACCCAAGACAATTTCAAAATCCGTATGTACGCATTGTATGTACATTTATTTATGTATGTACATGTAGCAGCTCTGTTGATTGAATTGTCTACATCAGAAATTAAACCACAATTTAATTTGGTTTATTAGCTTCACGTCTGACCAGATTGATTCTTGCCTAAATACAAAAGTATGGAGAACCAAATCAATATGAGGAAAAATGATTCTTCTTCTTCTTCTTTCTGGACAAGTTCAATTTCCATAGTTCCCTATGGAATTTAATGGGCCAGTAGGAAACCTTTATCTATTTTCTTCTGAATAAAGTAAGATACCTGTTTTTTTGACAAGTAAGATACCTGTTTGAACCGGTCAAATACAGCACATGGGTGATCTTGTAAATAAAATACATAACCAGTGGGTTGAATTTATTTTTTTGCCATTCGTTAATTCTAATATACTCTATCTTCGGAGACTTAGGGAGGTGGATGAGTGCTTACGGAAATCGAACCCTACGCATATGCATAGGAGTATAAGATAAACACAAACTGCACTTCCCTGCACTTGCCCAGTGGGTTAATTGACTGGATTCCATTTACGTATAATGGAATTATATCTAAATCAAAACTGAACAAAGCATTAATTAGGCTCAAGAAACATATCCAACCGATTCCAAGTTATTCAGCCTTTAGATATGAAGCACTGGAGCCCAACTCAATATTCCAACGTGCAAAACAAAAGTTCCACGAAACCAAAAGAAAGATTTTTTTTTTATTTTTTGGTGCAAAGAGGAGATAGCCTTGATTAAGGAATTATAGTTTACGGGGTATGTATGTAACTCCTACACCATGGAATTGAAATTATAGAAAAGGACAATAACTAAAGTTGTTAATCCTAAATTAGTATTGAGGCCCGATTTTGCAAGAGTGTCCATGCATCCATTAGCTTCCCTGGACATATGCTTAATTGAGTTCGATGGAACTTATTCAGAATTGACCTGTAGTAAAAATACCAAATGAAAATGACGGGTAACGAATAATTCCGGAATCGTTTGGCAAATGAATAGCATGTGAGGCATCAATTTTCACATCAATGTTGTTAGATTCCATTTTGCCAACCTAGGTTCAGTCCATGCCTTAGGGCCAGAGTTTCGCTGCAATCACATAAGATTTTCCAATATTTTCGACAAACCCACGTGATCAATCTTCCTTCACTATCTCTTGTTAGACTCTCTAGCACCTGTACCATATTGATCCAGAGCACCGTCCGCGTTCAATTTAAACCGCCCCTGTGTTGGTTTAGACCACCTAGGGCCAGCACAAGGCTAAATTGTGGTGTGGGGTCCAACGTATTTTTAGAATTAAATAACAATGATAGAAATGTTTCTTTATATGAGTACTTTAGACTAAAGTCAACTCTTCCTTTGTCTAAAGTACTCTTCCTTTGCAAAAATCCCCAATATCTACGAATTGAAATTGAAACTCTAGTTCAATTGATACAAGCGTTCGAGATCGAGAGAGATACCTTCATTGGCGTACGACGGCCGTGGTGGTCGAGACCTTCATGAGCGTTAGAAATCGATACCAGTGATTGCGGTTTGAAGCTCGTTGACGTACGGCGATGACGGTGGTCGGCAATTTGTAGGCGAGGCATCTTCTTCGTTGGTGTCGTCGGCGGTGGTGATTGTCGGTGGGTTGGGTTGGCTGTGGTGTCTTCCCCCTCTTCTCTTTCTCTCTCTAGATCGACTGGTTTGGGACGCACGTTTCTTGGATGTTAAATTTTCATTTTGTTTTTTTTTTTTAAACTCTCCAAAACGACGTTGTTTTGAAAGAGGTAATGGATAGTATAGTGAATGCGATAGTGTATGCAACATTCCTGTTGAACATTATGGAGTAGTATTTCGGTACTCCGTAAAAGGGCGCGCGTCTGTCACGTCCCCACCAACGCCATCAATTCCTGAGAAGAAACGCCATCAATTCCTATGACAGTTGGATACTCTCCTATTGATGATGGAGCGGATGGGCGTTGGCCGTTGTCCTCTGTTTTACAGTTTTACTACTATTAAATGGCCAAACCAACCGTTACAATTTCCTACGTGATTTTTGAGATTTTGCTGGGGTTTCAAAGAAGTCACGGTTGGTGTGGGTGGTTGATTGGTGTGGTCCGCACACAATTCTAGAGTTCGACTCTTAGGATTAGGTTGCAAAAAAATTATTACTCCTAAATTTTCTAATTCCAACATAATTTGTTTTTTTAATTCCACATGTATTCTGATTTGGGCATCTTTGACCAGCATAAACAAAGAAAAAAGAAAATGATTTGTACGTAGTTGTGAATCTCCTAATCCTTAATTAGGCATACGTGTCACGCCCCAAATCTGAGAACATGACTGATCGAACCAACACCAGTATCCTTATTAACAAGATGGGCACAAACACTCTATGTCCTCCAAATTTCATATCTAACAATGAAATTGCCAATAAATTAGAGTGAGGAAGCTGTTTGACACAAGAAAAGAAATATAATGCAAATGTCCTAGAGGTCCAAACGGCAGGTCCCGACAATGCCACAGAGCCCACTACAATGCTCCATGAACGAACGTTAAAAAAAGAAAGGTAAATTAAATTCGTTAGCTAAAAGCTTAGTGAGTAGTTAAGTACGATAAGGCTAAAGAATACAACATAACATACACATAAAAACAAAAGATAATTGAGGGCTCCAAGAAGTGGTTTCAATAATAAGGATCGAGGGCTCAACAAGTAATATCAATAGACTTTTTTTTTGAATATGTAATATCAATAGACTAAGTAATGAACAACAAAGTCAATGACTCAACAAATAGTATCAATGAGAGGAATAATTGATCAACGAATTAACATTAATCGAATAACAATAACAAGCCTTTTTGCTAACAAAACATAATAATAACAAGCCTTTTATACCAATAGGTCTGCTCAACAATATTAGAAAAATGAACAACAATAAACGGAAGTCCAAACCAAAGTGGGAACTATAATTACTAAATATATGCTTAGGGCTTAGCTCATTGGATCTAATACTGTACTTAGAGTCACCACAAGATAGCACATGGGGCTTTTCCCTAAGCCAATTCGGAGTATGGTCATAGGGTATCACATAAGTTTTTTCCCTATCCGTTGAGCACTAGAGTCATAGGGGTATTTCACAAGTTTTTTTCCAAGCGGCCAAAGTCACCATGATATTTCACGGGTCTTTTCCTTGGTCTTTTACAAATTTATATAAACATGGTCCCAAACACATAAGAACAAAGACGAACTGGAGTCACATGTACCAAGTATATTTCTCGTGTTGTTGCATAGTCACAATAATATTATGGACTCAACGGATTAACAACAATTAAAATAAGGACAATCAATCAATCAAAATTTTTATCATAGGGGTATTTCACAAGTTTTTTTCCAAGCAGCCAAAGTCACCATGATATTTCACAGGTCTTTTCCTTGGTCTTTTACAAATTTATATAAACATGGTCCCAAACACATAAGAACAACGACGAACCGGAGTCACATGTACGAAGTATATTTCTCATGTTGTTGCATAGTCACAATAATATTATGGACTCAACGGATTAACAACAATTAAAATAAGGACAATCAATCAATCAAAATTTTTATCAATGAACCTTGTATGTCAAAGGGTACGTCAATCGTGAATAAATATAAGAGCAACGGGTAAGAATAATATGTATCGGATCACAACGAATAAATGAACTGTCACGAATAAATAGGCTTAAGAGGATTCCAAAAGAAGGAATCACATGCTTAACTACTCACCTCGATTGGGTTGATAAATTGCATAATGTAATGCCCGAGTACTTGGCTAGTTTGAATTTTAAAAAAAAATGCATAAATTATGTGAATAAATGCAAGACAAGACAAGACATTCCAAATTCATTGTACGAATACTTTAAAGACAAGACATTCATTGGTTGATCATACGCTTACCCTCGAAGGATAAAGGCACATCGACGCAGGATTATTATGTGAATGTAGAAGGTAAGAGCATCCTATAATGTGGAATATTGTTCCCCAATTTGGTCATGTTTTATGTTAGGAATTTTCCCACCAAGAGAATGCCATATGCATGGTGGTTAGGTTCAATCGTTAAGGCTCATAGGAAGTTACATGATTTCGTCATGACTTATATGGTGAAATCACTAAAGAGTTTAACATGATCAATTGGTGAATGCATCATGTATCATGACCACATAAATTGGCATACAAATCATGACACATTCCTAAAAGGCTTCATTGTGTATAATGGCTGAGCATTGCATACTATTATCAAATCTTGAATGACAATTTAACGACAGTTTTATGTGTCTAAGATGATACATTTTAATGGTGAAAATTACGTTCATTACTAATTGAACGATGGTTGCTCTTAATGATCGCAAGAGTTACCACTACAAAGGTCACACCGAGGACTACTTTAAGGACAATTAAAGATTCACCAGTTGATCATACGTCTACCTCAAAGGATAAACATCATATGCCTACCTCAAAGAACAAAGGCACATCGACGCGGGGATATTATGTGGATGTAGAAAGTAAGAGGATTCTATAATGTGGGATGTTTTCCAATTTGATCATGTTACATGTTAGGAATGTTCCCACCAAGAGAATGCCACATGATTTTTTTTTTTATTATTATAAGCAATGACATATGGTTGTTAGGTTCAATCATTAAGGATCACACGAAGTTATGTAATTTCGGCGTGAATTATATGGTAAAATCACTAAAGAGTTTAACATGATCAATTTGTGAAATGCATCATGTATCATGACCACATAAATTGGCATAAAAATCATGACACATTCCTAAAAGACTCCGTTGTGTATAATCTAAACAGTGCATACTATTATCGAATCGTAAATAAAAATTTGATGAGATTCTTATCTTTTAATGGCAGTTTCATGTGTTTAATATATGATACATTTTAATGGTGAAAATTTTGTTAGTGTAGGAGGTACGACACGCAAACCAAGGTACAACTCAGTCTCTTTGAAATTCAGTCCAACCCTCTCCTCGCCACTAACCAAGTTTGACATTTTTCAACCAACTTCCATTGAAAACTCCAACCGCCAAATGTGTGACACCGTACCCCTAGGAGTTCCAAGCAGTGGTCGACCGGCTTGAGGGTGGTTAGGACCCGTGCAGGAGCTATCTGACCAGTGACTAGAGGGGTTAGCCGGAGGTGGTCCCGCATCGCTTAGTAAAATGTAAGTTGTGTGCTATTGTACAAGGCCTTTTAAAGCCATGATGGCGTCAAAGCCTATTAGAACTTCACAGTTAACTGTGCTCGCTTTGGAGTAATCTAGGGATGGATGACCTCACTGGGAAGTCTGATGGGGTTTGGTGTTGAAAGCAGACAGTATTGTACAGGGCGGGAGTGGGTCGTTACAGAATGACTCCTATCTCTTGATTCTTCTTTCTTCTTGTTGTAAATTGAAAACAAGAGAGAACAAAAATTTGTTTTGATATGGAAACCCCTATCCCTATAATTGTGGAGGATTGGAAATGTATCATTCCTAAACTAAATATTAGGATAATCAAAATATTAAATACACAATAGCTATATGAATATATAACTAGGGGTATAATGGGGCAACAAAATATTTTGAGGATGGGAACTTAAGTATTTAAAACCATTAGAATGAACACGTAAATAAGTCTTCTAAATAGGATGCCTATTAATTTCTTCACAAGTTTAATGGAGGTTGGTGTTCAAAATGCATTAATAGTGTGTGTAAATAATGGGTTGTAGTACAAATTAGCATTTGTATGAAAATTTGTTTAATATGTTTATTCGAAAATTCTTAGCTCATTATAGAGCGTCTTCTCCAATGATAAATACATGAATCATATTTCAGACCACCAATGTATCTACGAAAACCATATTTCCAAAATCCACGATATCCCAACGAGCTTTACTTTTGTTCCATCGTAGTAAATCATCGTGATGATTATTTTGTTATCAATATTGTCATTTTCAATTGTAATTAGGTTTAAAACTATAAGTTGTATCGATATGTAAGTTCTATAACAAATATTCCATAGCTTGCCGACCAAAAAAAAATGGAGGTTATTTCAAGAAAATAACTGTAGTGGAAATTAATCATATCATAACCACAATAAGACACCAATTTTAACGTCATTCGATCAAATATGGACATAATGGACTAAGAGCATCCACGATATAATAATTAAAATTGAATAATCAAAAATTGCCACATCACCTTTTGATTATCCATTTAAAATATTGCTAACCTTAGCAATGTAGAGGTCCACAACGTAATAATCAAAATTGAATAACCAAAACTTACCACGTTACCTGTTCAAACTACAAAATTCTAAAAACCAAAAACTGTGATAATAATTTGAATAGTTTTTTTTAGATGTGGCAAATGGACGGGTCTGAGCGGGTTGAAATGGGTTACGGGTCAAATATAGGAGGGTCAAATATGAGTCGAATAGTAAACGAGTTGAAACGGGTGGGGTCGAATATGAGTCAACCCAAACCCAAATCCGCCCGACCCGACCCGTTTTTACTCTCTCTCTTTTTTTCCCTTTCTTTCTTTTCTCTTCTCCCCCATCCCCGTTTCCCCCTTCTTTTAAATACTACTCAAAATCAACTCGACTCCCCAACCCGCACCATGTACGATGTCATCACACCATTTTTCCCTTTCAAATACATTCCAACTGTTGAATGATTTGTGTGCTATTCTCTTTTTTTTTTTTCCCAATCCCCATGACACGTACATGTGAATTCTGATCATATGCCAAGTTTTGTCTTCCAGAATCTCTTGATTTTGTGTGTATAGTCACATGCCAAATTGTCTTCTTTCGGTGATGAAATTGTTTCGTCGCGATAGACCATCTTTGTTGCAGTGAAATGAAAAGAAAGCGTGGAGTTTGTTCAAATATTGGTGAAGACCAAATGAAATCGAAAGAGTATATAGGCTAGTTTTGGATTAAAAAGTAAAGTCAATTTTTTTTGTCTTTATTAAAAAAAAATTCGCATTTGTTAATTTTTGCATCAAATTTTTATGACTTGTTAATTCATGTCGACAAGAGGAATAGAAAAAATGAAAATTTATGATCAAAACTCATAATTTTTTGAATAAAAAAATAATTAAGTCAAATAGACAGTCTTTTTTACTTATTTTTGTCTCTCTGGAAAAAATTATGAGTGTCGATTATAATTTCTTTATCTTTTCTATTCCTCTCGTCAAGCCGAATCAATAAGTTACAAAAGTTTGACACAAAACTAAAAATTGAATAAAAATTGAATAAAAACAAAAAAGAAGAATTTTTATTGTCTTTTGTTAGGGAATGCGAAGAGAATAATTGAATCAGTGTGTGTCTGTGTGGTTTGTAAATGTTTGGTTGGTTCCGTTCCATTTGGGGAAAAAAAAAGGTTTGGCTGGTAAATGGGATTCATGTGGACCCCATTTTCTATTTTGTTTTTGAAAATTGCTTTCCTGGGAGTAAAAGAACGAGAGCCAAGAGGAATAGAAAAGCCGACACACGGGAATTAATACCAGTACGTGAAATGCAGACATTCGAAAATTTTAGATTTTATTTGGGTGTTTTAATATCAACTCATATTGAACACATTTTTAATCCATCTAAACCCATTGAAATATGGGTTTATATGGATTCAACCCATTATATAATATAGGCGGATTGGGTTGGATTATAAGTGGGGCGGATTGGGCAGGTTAAAAAAATATGGGTTGAGATTGCCACCTCTAGTTTTTTTGGAAAAAAAAAAGAGTTTAGTGAAAAATATTACTAGTTTTTTCAAAAAGAAAATAATTTTTTTTTTTTTTGTGTAAAAACGGTTTTTGAAAACTGTTTTTCAAAATAACAGTTTTTTTTAAACTTTTAAAAAAAATAACTTTTGATTATTTAAAAGTCAAAATTTGATGAGTTGCTAAGAGGTTGCTAAGTTTAGTTATTACAATATGAGCACTTTTTTGAGCAAACATTTCTAATTTTAGCAATCTTTTGGTTTTGATTATTACATTACGGATGTTCTAACACTAAGTTATTTAATTCCCTTTTTTTTCTCCTTCTATTTTTTTGTCATCCACGACGCCTATAGACTGTAGTTTTAACGTTTAACGAAAATGCGACTTATTAATTGCTACGAGGGTAGTGACCCTGGCTAGTGACCTGCACCAGTTAATTGATCCGCCCAAGAATTTGACTGAGTTCACTTCTGGTTTGTAGTAACGGCGCCATTGGTCTCCCTTTGATTTTTCGTAATGTAAGTTCATTTGGCTGCGCCTAACGCTAGGGGTAGATGGTGAACTACTGATATATGTTATCATTTATTGATTTTTCTCGGAGTGATTTTCGTGGTCCCCTTTTTTTTTAATAATCGCACTCCTTTTTTTTTCACTTTATTCATATGAAGTTACAATATTTCCGATTGATAATATCACTTTTTGACATATTTAAGGACAATATTATTTTACATAACTATAAGATAAAAGAGGAAGTGTCGTCATAAAAAGGGAGAGTGCGAAAATCACTCCTTTTTTTTCTGATCATTATGTTTTCATTGATTGATTGTTACTTCTTTTTTGGTGTACCCAATATTGTTTTTTGTCAGTTGCAACTGCTATATATAGACTCCATCACCATTCGCAGATGCAGCAATAACACTGAATACAATAACACTGAATCGAAGGCAACCAAAATGGGCATTAGTTATGCCATACCTAATTGTGCTAGGACCTAATACAATTACAGATGTTAGGAGCCTCTAATACAATTACAGATGGCCCAACAAATTATAGGAATTTGTGCCCACTCTTGGTTTTTGGCTCCCTCTTTGCACATGGACTACTTTTCTGACGGATAAGCTAACGCTCCTACACGGGCTTGGATAACCCCACCACACCACCCCAGAATATGTTTACCCATGTGTGCGACATTACTGGAGTGCCTCTCAAATATCTTCGAACCCTTTTTTTATGGAAATTGATTTTAATACTCTAAAAATTGATAGATGGGCTCTAAAATGATGTTATTTTGTGTATTAATAGAGTGCAGTTTTGGAGCCCTTCTATCAATTTTTGGAATGCTAAAATCACAACATTTTTTTTATTGTCATCACAATTCACAAGGGATAATTGAGATAAACTTTTATACGGACCTCCCGTGAAAACAAGTTTTGCAACCACCAATGAATAAGTGACACCTCATACAAAATACATACCCACCAAACACCCACATACACGCTCCCTCACCTCTCTCCCCCATTTCCTCATCTCAGCCCACGATAGACGACGGTGCACCGCCACCACCCACTCCCCCAGCAACCACTGCATATATGATGTGAGGAAGATGTACAGTTGCCTTGTGGAGAGGTACGACTCTCAGAACAACAGTGCTCATCAACACCGACGATTCTTACACCCAGCCCACCGACCGCAACATTTGTAGAGTCCTCTTCATTCTACAGCGGTAGCACTCATCTTCTCGCCGACACAGGCGAAGACGACTATACAAGTGACCAGTTCATTGCTCGTCAGCACCTATCCTCAAGAAGTCCCCAATTTCATATCAAACCTGACAAAACATATTCAAATCCTCCATCTTGGACTACCGAAATTCAAAATTAGGTCATGTAAATGGAGCTTGTTACAAAGCTAAAACTTCCATTGTATTTTAGACTCCACCACAGGTCTTCTCTAACTTCAAAATCAGACCTCATACTCATCTTCCCCTCCCAATTTCCTTTGCTTTTGAATATTTAGTTTCTGAGAACGAATCATTTTTTAAAATGATTAATCGAACCCAGTTTGTGGAAGAAACAAATTTATGTTGGTAGTGATGCTGGGGAAGAGGGAGGTCCGAGAGGAGGTGGTGGTTGGTGGCGATGCTCCCTCGTGGGCTGAGATGAGGAAACCATTGGCTCCGTTCAGTTGTCAGGAATGTTGTACCTGAAAATTATTTTCAGAAAAAGTTAAGTAAAGTGAAGTAAAGAAAAAAAATCTATTTTCCTATTAGTGTTCATTTGACAATTTTTTTTTTTGCAGGAAAATTAAAGTTTAGTAGTTCATTTGCCGGGAAAAGACATTTATGATAAACTTCTTTATTTTTATTCCCATGGCTAATTTTAAATAAAATTAACTTTGAGAGCTAAATAATAGGCTATCATATTTCAAAAATCAACACATATGGAAAATGTATTTTATCTAATGCAAAGCATTAACATGAAATGAAAAAATCGACTTCCAATTCTCTATTTAATTTGCTATATTCTGAATGGTCATGCAAATTCCCCATTTAAATTGACATTCTCTATTAATCAACCGTACAAATGAAGTTTAAAAAATAAGTAAATGATAACTAAATAAATAAATATTAAACAACCATACTTGATTAGTTGCCAATGCAAAAACTCATTGAAAATTAGTTAGTACAAAACAAAATTGAAAACTAATGATAAGATAAATAAATATTTCAAAAAAAAATAAACTACCAATTTTTTTTCAAAACAATTATCTCAGAACGTACCATAATAGTCAAAATTGTTGCTCACGTAAATCTCAATATGTCTTTCTAAGTACCTAATTCGTATTTTTTTGGTATTGGCTTCATTCACTTTTTTTTTACCTATCAATTATTTTGGCCCCCACAATGAAGAAAACTTTACCCGTGACGCAAAATCCTATGCTTTTGGCCGGATCACTTTTGCAATAAAATAAATCTTGCAGGAAAACTTAAAAACAAGTTTTTCACTACTTTCCTACCAATTGAACAATACAAAAGTTATGAAAAAATTGATTTTCCCATCTTTTCTTGTACTTCCCTAGCAACATTAGATGGTGTATGTGCTTATGTGAGTGTTTTATGAGAATGTATTTTGTATGATGTGTCAATTGTTCATTGATGGGTGCAAAACTAGTTTTCACGGAGGGTCCGTGTAAAAGTTTATCTCAGGATTAAGTAACTCTCACATTATTTCTTTATTCACACATTCTTATTCATCCATTTCAACTACCAAACAAATCTCTTCATCTTTAATCCCTCATCCTCCTCCTTAATTAATTTCCCCATATATGACACAAGGTTTAGATATATTCTCTTCCGCTCAAGTTTTGGACTAGACGGAATGATCCATATTGAACCATAATTTGGTATAGTCAAGGTTTTTTTTTTTAATTTGCTCAGAGACTCAAATTTGAACTGTCTCATCCAATATAATTTAAAAAAAAAAAAACCAAATTAAATACCGAGGAGAATCTAATCCCTAGCTACTGTATAACATATCCTCTCTTTTTCCTTGTACCCCAAAAAATTCTATTTGCCCGCCGAACGAGCCCATACCACTAGAAGCTAGTCCTGGGACCTGGTCCGGAGTAACCCTTTTAAGAATCGAAGTTCTTGCTTGGTGAGGACTTTGATTTACCTCTCCTCAATATTAGCGCAATCCAAGGTAGGGAGTAACACTTTAACTATCACATCATGATATGGAAAATGAACACAAATTGTCGGGGTTGGACTGCGGATTCAAGGTCCCGTAGCGAACTCAAGTCGCTACCTCCTGTAGTGCACATTTGAGCCGTCCATTTTGATAATCAATAGTTCGAATATGTTTGTTAACTTTGACCAGTAAGAATTAACTTTGACTAGTAAGAGTGATTCTGCAAATCTGAACCATTGAGTGTGGAAACAGATGGTCTGGATAACGCGCTACAGGGTTTAGCAACTTGAGGTTGCTACATGGACTCCGAATTGCTGGATTGCACCCCTTTGCATTCTCTTTTTGGGTTGATTTCGATGATAGAATTGTTCACATTGCAGAGCTTGTTGAATAAAACAGTCACGTAACAAATCAAGTCAATAGCATGCCGAAGAATATAGTATGTGTTTGGAGAACATGTAGATTGAAAAAAATTTGCTCTTCAAGTTGTGATCCAGCACGCCAAATTGAGTAGATCTTATTTGATTTGTGATTGGCTTGATTATTTACGTAATTGTTGTAATAAACGAGTCATGCAATGCGAACGAATTTGATTATAATCCGAAATGAGGACAAAACTGGCCGGACTGCGAGATGCAGTATAGCGACAGACAGGCACCCTCACGTTGTCCTTGTTGGTAATGTTGGGTTGGACTTCACCAAACATATTTTAATGGAAATGCCGATCAAAAAACATATTTTAATGGAACAAGGGTTTGACAACAATATTTTGCCAAATTTGTTGCCAAACGTGTACTAGTAGGCACAGCTGGATCCCCAAGAAATGTAGCACTATCATCTATCTGTACACGACTATTATACATACACATGTAGTATATACAATTGAATAAAATTTGTAGTATATATGTAGTTCATTAGGTTAATTTGTTGGGGGGTTTGGGAAAGGTTGAAGTATGCGTCCACCATCTTTGACCACTAACATTAAATGTTTCTTGATGGCCAGTCACCTACACCCCACCGCCCCTTTCAAATTTCCCATATTAGCCCTTCATTTCCCTCTAATTAATATACTATACCCCTATATTTTGGAGTATATCCTAATACGACATCGGAGTTAACGGCCAGTGGCGTTTACATTAATTAATACACCTGTGTGTGATCAAAAGTTAGAGTATAAAAGCGTATCTTGAAAACATTTCAAACATTTTAAAATTCACAAAAATTAAAATTGAAAGCAAAAACAAATAGTCATACTAAAACTTTATTATGTGACCGATGAGGTCGCGTATAGAGATTTTGTATCAATTCTTATATGTAAACTTAAGTGAGTCGTGCACTAAATCTATATATTCTTCCACATTCCCTGTTACTTAACGTAATTGGATAGTAGCAATTTATTAAAGTTTTTCAGTTGTCGTTAAATGTATTTTGAGTCTTTAAATTTGTCTCAATTATAAAAGAAAGAAAGAAAAAAATACAAAAATATGAAGAAGAAAATAGTACAACTTGTTTTCAAGTTTAACCTAACAAGCAATTAATAATAA
This sequence comes from Rhododendron kiyosumense, assembly GCA_019656275.1. Lineage (NCBI taxonomy): Eukaryota > Viridiplantae > Streptophyta > Magnoliopsida > Ericales > Ericaceae > Rhododendron > Rhododendron kiyosumense. Next base: position 128,253 of record BPLS01000147.1, on the reverse strand, counting down.
CGCTGCTTGCTTGGACATTACAATCAAAGCAATGGACACTGGAAAGTAGCTTGGTGTGAAGACTCATTTAAGAGATTGCTTGAACGAAAGCTCAAATTCTCATATGGCCACTTGGTCACATCCCCCACCCCACCATATTTTCCTCAGCAATTCAACTACGAAACTGTCAACCAACCCCATAATATATGGTTTTGTCTATATATCTCTCTATTCTAAACGTAAATGTATACTTTTGGTGGTTGAGCTATCTGTAGTTTCTGGGAACTGCTCACCAAATTAAATGAAGACCATGATGGCCCAAATAACTACCGTACTAGTATTAGCTAGCTTTCTTGTAGCGATAGAGCATGCTAATAATTATTTCTGTATAAACCACCCTTAATTATTTCTCTATCCTAGCTGATTCCCCTAGCCTTCTTTTAAAACCCCCTCACTTTTGCTCTTGATCGACAAAACTCTTTTGTTCAAGGGAAAGCTGCTTGTGCTTTTCCCTTCCAATTCTCCAATATTGCTTTTTCTCCACAAGTCTTTTTAAGGGAATTAGCTCAGCTTCTCATAGACTCTTCCAAACTCCACCCCTTCCTCCTCTGTTTTTAACGAAGCAAAACAAAAACCCACAATTTCAAACAAGAGAGAGAGAGAGAGAGAGATGGGTAGTACCATAGAGATGGAAAAGGAGAGATTAACAGCAGAGGTGGCGTTCAAGGACGACTCATCGTCAGTCGTCATCAAAATCCGGCAAAAATTACCGGATTTTCTACAGTCGGTGAAGCTCAAGTATGTGAAATTGGGATACGGTAATTACTCTTGCACCTTTGGCACTGTTGTTATGTTTGTTGTTGTCTTACCTCTCTTCATAGCCACTCTGGTTCAGCTTTCCGGTCTAAGATTCGACCGAATTCCCGACGTATGGACTAGCCAAACAATACTTGTGGACACATTCACCGCCCTCCTCGGTTCTTTAGTCGTGTTGGTCTTCCTATTAGCCCTTTACTGGGCTTACCGGCCTATACCGGTCTATCTCGTCGATTTTGCCTGTTACAAACCCGACGACGGACGGAAAATGTCGGTTGACTCCTTCATGAAGATGACCGAGGACAGCGGTGGGTTCGAGGAAGAAACAGTTCAGTTCCAGAGGAGAATATCAACCCGGTCCGGTCTGGGTGACGAGACGTATCTACCCAGAGGGATTACCTCTAGACCCCCAAATTTGTGCATGAAAGAGGCCAGATCGGAGGCGGAGTCGGTCCTGTTTGGCGCACTCGACTCCCTGTTTTCGAAAACCGGAGTCAAAAGTGAAGAAATCGGGATTCTCATCGTCAACTGTAGCTTGTTCTGTCCGACTCCATCTCTGTCCTCCATGATAGTCAACCATTACAAGCTTAGACCGGATATCAAGAGCTTCAACCTAGGCGGAATGGGGTGCAGTGCAGGGGTGATATCCGTCGACCTAGCCAAACACCTACTAAAATCAAACCCTAACACCTATGCAGTGGTGGTGAGTACCGAAAACATAACACTGAATTGGTACTTCGGAAATGACCGCTCCATGCTACTGTGTAACTGCATATTCCGGATGGGGGGAGCCGCCATGCTGCTCTCGAACAAGTCTAAGGACAGGAGTCGGTCCAAGTACGAGCTAGTCCACACGGTTAGAACCCACAGAGGAGCCGATGACAACAGTTACAACTGCGTGTACCAGAGGGAGGATGATAAGGGAGCCGTTGGGGTTTCTCTGGCAAGAGAACTGATGGCGGTGGCAGGAGACGCTTTGAAAACCAACATAACCACTTTGGGGCCGTTGGTGCTACCCTTTTCGGAGCAGCTCATGTTTTTCTTGACGCTGGTGAAGAAGAAGGTAATGAAAAAAAGCAAGGTGAAGCCTTACATACCTGATTTCAAGCTGGCTTTTGATCATTTCTGTATACATGCTGGGGGTAGAGCGGTGTTGGATGAGTTGCAGAAGAATTTGGATCTCAGTGAGTGGCACATGGAGCCCTCCAGGATGACCCTTCACCGTTTCGGGAACACCTCCAGCAGCTCCCTCTGGTACGAGCTTGCTTATACGGAGGCTAAGGGTCGGGTTTCAAGAGGGGACCGGGTTTGGCAGATTGCTTTTGGCTCGGGCTTCAAGTGCAACAGCGCCGTTTGGAGGGCTCTTAGGGCGATTCCTGCTACTGAGTTGAAAGGTAACCCCTGGGCTGACTCGGTTCATAGGTATCCGGTCAACATTCCCGTTTCATAAGTTGGGGGCAGTTATGTGGTGTGTGTTGCGCAATTAATTTCAGTTCTGTATTTAATTTTTATTATACACATAATATCCACGTGGCTTTAGTATTACGTAGTAGTAATTGTTCGCAAGAGGAGAGCCAGTCGATCAGTCCATTGGCGGGACTCATGCATATAGTGAAATTACCATTGAATGGAGGGATCTGGCGTACGTGGAAGCTGGAAAGGTAGTTGGGTCACAGCTTTTGGTTTTTTATGGGTCCTGCTTGCCTCGAAGTGGCGGAGTATTTATTGGATTTGTCTTAGTCTAGTCTAGCAATAACAACCAAAAAGAAGAAGAAAAAACAAAGAGAATTGCAGCGGCAGAGGAAGAAATTGATGGAGTTTGATTACTACTACTCTTATTTTCTGCTTGAAATGGTCAATCAGCACGTGCATTGCCCATACATGTGGGGAAAATGGGAAAAGAACGGTAGATATGAAGTTCTCTCTCTCTCTATCTCTCCCTCTCTCTCGTTTTATCGGCAGATTTGAAGTCTCTTGTCATTGGAGTGTGTATACTATACTTCAGCTCCTCTAGTCTACAGGAATGGAGCAGATTATTCAAGTCAATTGTAATTTAGGTGGCCTCTAATAGAAATTTCTTAAGAGTGTAAACTTCATTTCTCTCGCTTTTACCTAGCTGAGTATAGCCTTCTTTAGTAGTACCTTTCCTGATTTGCTTCATTTTGACTAATTTTTTAATTGTCAGAGGATTTTTAAAACTAACGACAACCAACAAAGTTACCTGATGATGTTGAAATCTAGCCGGTCGCTTCGAGTGTTTTAAAGAGATGTAAAAAAAAAAAAAAAAACAAGTCCAATAATTAACCACAGTATTTCCTAGCCACAGACCCTACGACGATCTAGTCAGTTGGGATACAAAATATTGTACAAGGCGTAATTGGGTAATTGAGTGCGTAAAGGCCTTGTATACAAGGTCCGAAAAGATAAGAATGGTAGGAATTGAATTCCTTGACATTATATGTTACTTCTAAGAGATATGTCTCCAAGTTCTTGTAAATCGGGAAATCTTTGGGTATCCACAATATTATAATTAAAAATTGATAACCAAAAGTTGTCACGTCAGTTTTTTATTATTCATTTAAGAAATTGCTAAAGTTAGTAATGTATGTGTCTATAATGACATAATCAAAATTAGATAATCAAAATTTATCACATCATCTTTTCCAAACTATAAAAACCTAAAAATTGTGATCACTAGAAATAGAAAATAGTTTTTTTGAAACTTTTTTTTGGAAAAAAACAGTTTTCTAAAAAAATATTATACTAATATTTTTTTTTTCAAAAATATTGTTCGAAAAGAAAGAGAGAGAGGAAAAGAGAAAATAGATAGAACATTTTTGTATAATGATTGATATATTTGATTGAGAATATATAATGTCTATTAAATTTTATTATTGTCAAAAGGTTGCTAGTTTTGGTTATTCAAAGTCCAAAATTTGATTATTTCTAAGGAGATTGTTAAGTTTAATTATAGTATTGTGAGCCATATTTTGTATCAACATTGTTAATTTTAAAAATTTTTTACTTTTGATTATAGCATTGTGGATGCTCTAAGGAATTTAATTGATAGTATAATCTAATTTAGGATAGTCAATTCATTCTATATCAGTTATACTCCGCTCGGCCATGCCATGTCAAGTGATTCTCACATCGGTCCCGCCGAGTCCAACACAGTGGTAAGTTGTCTTGGTCGGTTTTAAGGATCAAATTATGACTCATCATTACCAAAAGACAACTAAAGAAGGCAAAAAAAAAAACTACCAGCAAAAAGTGACATGCTAATCATTGGACGACTATATCTCTATCTCTATTTTAAAAAAAGGAGTATACCCAATTTCTCTATTTCCTAAATAAAATTGGATAAAAACATGAAAAAATCAGTCATCCCACTCCCTAAATCCCTCTCTCTCTCTCTCTCTCTCTCTCTCTCTCGCTCTCTCTCACTCTCCTATGCGTCTACCCAAAGCGGAAATGACATAACAGAAGTGCAGAATAGAATCGAGGAGGGAATGAATATGATTTTTTTTTTTATCAAAAATGATTGTGATTTGTGTGAAGGGACTTATGGATGGCAAAGTGAACCAAGCCCATCCGATGGGTACTCGAACCGTAATCGGAGTTTTTCCCCGAACCATAACCGAAAAATTTCCCGTGGGTATGAGTATGGTAGAGGCCTTGGATAACCGAACGGGTATCGGTTCGGTTATGATTTAACCGATACCCAAACCGAACCGAATATTGAAATTACAAAAATACCATTTGTGTGTATATATATATAAGTATAAGTAGCGTGTAGGATTTTAATCACCTCTCCGATCATCTTCTCTCTCTCGCCGTCGCCGTACCAATCCTCTCTCTCTAGCAACCAGGTTTGTTTCTCTCTCTATATAGGCGTACATGCATCAATCTCTATCTGACCTCGTCGTGGGTTTCCTCGTTCAATCGTGGCATCAACTAATCAAGTCGCTTCTCCGATTCCACAACCCAAGTGGAAAGCTCCTGCTCAAGGAAATGTTAAAATCAATTGTGATGCCTGGTTGAAGAATGAACTTGGTCAAGGTTCAGATTACTAGATCCTGGGTTAAGTCACAGATTGTTTCTTGATGCAAAAAAGTGAAAAATAAAAGCTACGTATGAACTAAGATCTGGGTTTTCTTTTTTCGATTTGGTACTCCTGTGAAGAATAATAGCCATGAATTTCTTTTTCCCCTTGTCTTCGTTTGGTTCAGCTTGTTTCGTTTGATTCATAGCTTGTTTCATTTGATTCACAATTTGTTTCGATTATCCATTCGGTTCGGGAAATAACCGAAACCCATTTGGTTCGGTTATGGTTCACCACTCCTCTACCCGTTCAGGTTTCGGGGCGGATTTGGATAGCCATTCGATTTCTGGGATCGGGTATGGATTTTTTCAATATCTGCCCCGAATGCCATCCCTAAAGGACTGTATCCATCTTTTGGCGAGGTGAGTCCTAATTGAGTTGGCAATAAAGGAGCTACTGCTAGGCGCTAGCATTGGGAAATCAACATATGGTAAAGTGAGTCAAAGGAAATTAATCTGCTGGGAAAAAGTACTTCGGCTTTGGAACTCCAGGGACTGAGAGAAACGATTGAAATTTGATTATTACAGATGCGATTATGTTTATATCCTCCGTCTTTGGCACAAGTAACGGGCTAGTATTCGAAGACTATTTAATTAAATTGGGCCAGTACATGGGCTAATAAGGATCAAAGACAATGGGCTACAATGATTAATCAATTTTGGGCCCAATTATTTATTTAAAATTAGGATGAAACCATGGCCCAAGATTTATGGACTTATATTATTAGCCTACTAGGAATTGTGCCCGTGCCTGAAGGCACGGCGCGACGTAACGCAACATAAATCTTGATGAGCTACACATCGCTCCTATAAACCCCTAGTAGATTTGATAAACTATTCATGAAACAAATATAATTGGAGCAACTAACGAAAAAAATATGAACATGTAAACCAACAACTTTCTAATAGATTTCATTCATTGGCAAAGACAACAAACCATTTAATAGTTGTTAAACAAACAAAAGAGAAAATAGGAAACGTAATTTGATTAACATAACTTGCTCATATCTAAACTAAGAATTCTCACTCTGTCGGCCATAACCTTTTCCAAACAAATAAGCAAGATAGTAAAGAGTTGAAATAATGAGATAGAGTGAATACGGCTCTAATTTGTGCTCCAAATTGCTCACACCTGGGGAAAAAAAAAAAATCAAATCAAAACTTTGTCCAAAGATATGTAAGGATGTGAAGAGTTTAAAGAGTTGAAATAATGAGATAGAGTGAATACGGCTCTAATTTGTGCTCCAAATTGCTCACACCTGGGGGGAAAAAAAAAAACCAAATCAAAACTTTGTTCAAAGATATGTAAGGATGTGAAGTTGGTGCATTTGATAAACTTGCAAGACTAACTATTAGGGCTACAAACGAACCGAGCCGCTCGCGAGCCGCTCGCAGCTTGGCTCGTTATTGGCTCGTTCAAGCTCGGCTCGGAACGTAAACGAACGAGCTCGAGCCGGTTTCATAAGCTCGTTTCATAAACGAGCCGAGCTCAAGTTGCGATGAGCTCGGCTCGAGTCGGCTCGCGAGCCGAGTATATATATATAATTTTTTTTTTTTTGATCTGGGGGTATATATACTTAAAAGGTGAAATTTGAATTTTAAAAAATGAATAAACGAGCTCGAGCTCGAGCCGAGCTGACTCGTTCATATACTATCGAGCTTAGACGAGACGAGCCGAGCTCGAGCTGTGCTAATGATTATCGAGCCGAGCTCGAGCCCATATTTTCGAGCTCGATTCGAGCTCGAGCCGAGCTCGAGCCTCCCTAAAAATGACCGAGCCAAGCTCGAACATGCTGAGGCTCGGCTCGGCTCAGCTCTTTGCAGTCCTACTAACTATACAAACAAAGTATAGTACTTCATCTAGAACCACCAGAATGTCAATAAACAAATTACAAATCTGGATTACAACATCAAAAGGAGTACCTAATAGCAATTTGGCATTCGATCATGCATAGTATCGTATCATGTATCTTGCAGAGGAACTTACACATATAAAGAGGCTCATGAGTCATAAGACTTGAATGCTTATCTTTTTGTGACTGATTAAGCAAAGCAAACAAAACTGATATTTATGGGCTTCTTACCTTGAACCAAAACTTAGCCCCCTTGTTTGTACTGGTACATGGGTAGGACAACTTGCTAGCAGCACAACCACAACTTAGCCTCTTTGTTTGTACCAGTCGATGGGCATTTCAACAAAAACTGCAAAGAAAGCAAACAACTTACAACAAAATCATAAAATAAAAATAAATAAATAAAACTATTTTTTCCATTAGAAAGTCTGCAATTAGATAGGAGCAAATCCAAATCCTATGTATGTGTAGGTCTCACCCATGTGAGAGGAGCGTTGCAAATAACCGCTAGATGGCATCATTCACGTTAAACCAAAAGTTCTTAAGGAGTGCTCATATCAGCGAACCCCCGTATACCACATCATCAAGAATATCTCTAACAGTAAAGGGTTCAAGCCATTTCCCAACAAGTTGTTCATTTGCCTTGCATCCCCCATGTGAGAGTAGCGTTGCACATAACCGTTAGATGGCATCGTTCACGTTAAACCAAAAGTTCCTAAAGAGTGCTCATATCAGCGAACCCCTGTATACCCCATCATCAAGAATATCTCTAACAGTAAAGGGTTCAAGCCATTTTCCAGCAAGCTGTTCATTTGCCTTGCATCACCATTGATATGAACTTTCGTACATCAAATGGACATGTCACTAAACCTATTCATATTTAGTTCAGATGCTATACAAACCAAGCCAATGCTTACAATGGCTTCCAATGCCTTAATTTGTTCAATACCACCACCATTCTTTACCCCCTTTAAATTTCCATGTATCAATGGGAATAGAGTATCTCCATCGAGGAGACACCTTTTTGCAAATGGCAGTTATTTAGCAAAGAAGCATGCGACTAATATCAAACTAATTCATAATCCTTTCGGTTTAAATAAAAAATTTAATTCAGATTGAGCAAATGGAAAGCTACATCACCACAGTCCTCTTAGGGATAATCCCACATCCAGATACTCTCTAACAAACCTTTGGACCAAAAATATATATTCAGTCATTCAGTTTTTTTTTTTTTTCCAGTGCAAGAGTAAGAAACATACCTATTGGTCGGTGGAACGGAGTCTCACATGGCGTTATGGGGCTGGGAGAGAGATTTGAGATCCGACTCTCTGACAATTTTCAAAGTCTTACCGCTACAAAATGAATTCATACTTAGAAGACTCAAAAATGAGCTAATGGAACAAACATATTGGGGCCGTTACAGCAATATATTGAATACATACCAGTTTGACCAGAGTAGTCCCACGTAAGCCATACATTTGCAACCTAGATTGAATCCAATAAATAAGTACACAATTTATGGTAGCTATAGTGTACAGGTGGCATAAAACACATAAAATAATCAAAGAAGTGATACGATCAACAACTATTGCTTGAGGGGAGCCAATGCAAAACCTATAATTAATTGATACTTTCATAAGAAACAAAGGCACTTCAACATAACAAACACAATAGCCAACTCTGTTACTTTGTTCATAGTGAATAATTGCATAAAACTTAGTACTAACTGATGTAATGTGCATAACCAATAGTTATCTTGAAGCTTTTTTTAAGAATCAAACAATTCAGCACTAACTGATTACCTGCGAATGCTGAATGGTAAGAATCCAAAGTAAGCTCTTCACAGATTTTTCCCCCAAAGCATGAAGTTACCCCAAAGGTAACCCACGTACGATAGCTTTCCACATATTACCTGAAGTAATGTGCATTACCGATAGTTATCCTGAAGCTTTTTTTAAGAATCAAACAATTCAGCACTAACTGATTATCTGCGAATGCCAAATGGTAAGAATCCAAAGTAAGCTCTTCGCAGATTTTTCCCCCAAAGCATGAAGTTACCCCAAAGGTAACCATGTACGATAGCTTTCCACAGAAATTAATATAATTTTTGCTTTCTCTCCAAGCTAGCTCTTAGTTACATAAAAGCTAAACCCACACCGACAAAGATATCCTTTCTGCTAGTATGTGAGAGAGAAAGAAGAGCACCACTCTCCTTTGCATCATGTGTTTTAAAAAGGACTTACCCAAGCTTTCCCATTCCAAGCCCCAAGCTTCTTAAGTTATTCACAACTTTTTAAAAAAAATAAACATGAAAAAAAGCAATTAATCTAAAGAATCTGTATAGGTAAAAAAAATCTTGTTGTGATTGCATAAAAGGAATTGAACACTGAAAAGGAATTTTGAATTGGTTTTTTGAAATTCACACTATCTAGATTTCAGTGAGGATTTTGAATTGGTTTTTCATGCACAGGATATAAAGCATTTTACACACAGCTTGTACAGCCTCGGTGTTGTCTTTACGGCACTGTAGAAGTACTCATCCTACTCAAACCGTTGCCAATATCACTATTATTGCCACACCAGCTTCTATAACCATAAACATAAACATGGATAGTGCAAAGAGTATTAAGTTCATTGAAAAAATATATAGCTCCAAAAGTGCTCAAAAAACAAATTTGACGTTTGTACAAAGAGGGCGAAAAGATAAACAAAAAAGAGAAAAGGCAAATAAACCAAACGAAGTACAGATCATCACACAATCAGTCCAAAATAACAAATCTATCTTTCCGGCTAAGGAATGGGAAATCTTTCTCCTGTTCAATGAATACTATTTTCATTTCATATTTCAGTTAATCCAGGAAAAGCCATCTTTTTCTTTTTCTCTTGAATTGCATCTACTTATAAACCAAACGAAGTACGGATCAACATGCAACTGAAATTCCTTCCAGTAATGAGAGGAAACAAACAAAAACAGTAGTCCGAGGATCAGTGTTCTCACCCTTCCATTGGTGTTGATATCACTTTCTGGCCTGCAATCACTGGAACTTTTATTTTGACTCCTATATATATGCAATGAAGGTTAGTAAAGCAGAAAAAATCGGGTAAAAAATGACATGGAAACTTGAAGTTTTTTGCCATGGGAAATCAATTATTGCCTCATCTCCAGGATGTAATCGCAATGCCAACTTATGATACGCTTTCTTTATCTCTTGTTGAGATGCTCTCTTTTCCACGCCAAGAACCTGCAAGGAATTTGATTTCTTTTTTTGTCGTTACTGGATCTGAGTCAAATTTGACAAATGAGAAAAGCACTTGAAACCAAAAGAAAACAGGAACTATAACCATGCAATAAAACTCCATTAATGATGTCTGCAGTCAATCAAGAATAATAAATAGCACCCTTTCTAGCTTACAAACTTACTTTATGTCTCAATATACTATCCCCTGTTTGGTGATAAGGATGCTGGATAAACTCCAATTGGACTCTTTGGGGGCTAGGGTTCAAGTTCCTGTTGGTGGCTGGCATGGACCAATTAGAGCAGGGCTAGGAATTTAATTGGAGTTCGAGAGTTGAAGTTCAAGTTCAAAATAAAAGTTCGTAGTGAAGGAGTTTCAAACAGAATTAGAAGTCACCAAAAAACGAAAGTGTGGGTTAGCAGCAGTGCTTGGAGATGCGATTAGGAGCTCATTTAAGAGGTCAGCTCCTAAGAAACACCATTGTACTGTTTGGCAACTACTACTGACAAAAATGGAAATCCTAATTGAGAACCAAAAGCTGCCGTGACCAAAAATACAAACCAAACTAAACAAAAATAATAATCACCTAAGGGCATTCTGTCAAACACCTAGTAGGCGTTCTCCTAAAATTGTTTTGCCACTTTCTTCATCCCCAACCTCAGTGTAAGATAGAAGACATCTGCACCTCAGAATAAACAGAAGAAAATGAAACGATGGTTCAACATGGATTGATCAGTGGTCAAAAATCTATTTACTTGCATTTCATGACATCTTCCTCTATTGACCCGCCTAAGCAAACCCAAGAAGCTCTTCCAAACGGTTATCTCAGACCTCAAAGCCCAAGAAATGAAATGCAACAGTTCAATAGAAACAAAAAAAAAGGAAGAAACTAACGGGTTCCGTTCGGGTAACGGCGTGGAGGAGGGTTACCGGGGTTGGGTTGGTGGCGGCGTGGTCAGAGTAGTCGGCGATGACCCTGGCACTACGGAAATGTGAGAGAGAAACTCGTTGGGTTGAGGTGGTGTTCCGGTTTCTTGAAAAAGAACTTTTTAGAAAAGGAAGGTAATTTCAAACTCAAAAATTACGTGTTTACGCAAATAATTTTTCTACCAATATGGATCTTGTTTGATAGATTTCATTGAGATCTTTTATACGGTGCAAAAAAAATCAAAAAATTATTTTTTATTTTCATTATATGTGAGTTTGAAAATTGAAGAAAAAGAACTTTTTAAAAAAGAAGGATCAGTGCAACAGCCCCCCTGAGACGTCTGTGTGTGTTTGAAATTTGAATTCATTTGAGAGAGAGAGAGAGAGAGTTTGGACGTTTAGAGTGAGATAGAGGGAGAGTTTGGACGTCTGAGCCAAGGATTGACCAAATGAGTCATTTAACTTTGGTGTATTTACTGAATTGCCATCCAAAAGTTAGTTTGTGAGAGGGATAGATTTAAGCCGTTGGATTTGTCAGAATGAAGGATTGAGATTTGTTTGGAAAAGAATATTATATTAGAAACAAACCCTCCCTTGTTATATTGATGAATGAATTATGGAGTCGGTTTGGTTCATGGATAAGGGCCCATGAAAAGGGAAAAATTGGTTATGGCTGAAGTCGGTTATTGTCCTCCAAATGTTTCATAGGCCCATTTGAGTCAAATGGCCCCATGTTATCCAATTATCATGGAAAAAAAAGGGAATGGAGGTTCAAGGAAGTTATTTTGATGATGTATGATCAAGCCTAACCTCTACTAACCGCCAACTCAATGAATGGGGAACAACTATGGGACACTTGGTAGCTCATGGTAAAGGCAAGAAAATCCATTTAGACCAAATGAGATTTGCCTATAAATACAAGTTTAGAAGACAAAAAAAAAAGAGGTTCCTACACCACTCAAAAGTCCAGCGCTTATCAACAATCAATTTATTTTCCAACAAAGTACCTTTTCTTTTTTCTCATTCACTTGATTCGTTGAGTTTTCTGTCAATCGAGCCTAGTCTAGTTCGCATTAAGAGGAAACTTCAATAAATACATTAAGAGAAAACTTCAGCGATCCTTAAATAAGGGATCAAGAAACCAAACAAGGGCAAATTCAGTCCAAAGACTCCACTCAACCCCAACTAAATCCACTACTCCAAATAGATGTGGCACTGCGAAAATAACTAAAAACACCCACACAGGGATGATAGAAGTCTAACAAATGGGGAGAAATCCCATACAGGAGACATCAAAGAACAGAACCATAAAAAAGAGAAAAACAGGTAAGGAAAGCGGACGGAGTCCGCTGTACCGGATTCATCCACTGACCTAGATCTCCCACTCCGGCATGGGAGAATGCTTCCGACGACCACGATCTGTAAAACACTACTTCCAACAGCCTGTTGGATAAAATGGAATTTTTATTTAATATATTTAAAAAAAAAACATTTGGTTGTGAATTAAAATTGACTCAAAAACAATCACATGATTTTTGGTTGAAGTATGGAAGGGTTTTGTATTTCACATTGGTTAGGAATGTGGGAAATAGAGTGTTGTTAATGTATGCTCCTAAGGTATATGATAGGAATGCATTAACTTCAGTATTCCATTCCACTTTTATGGGAAATGTAAGAGTAATACTTGAGTAATTGTTTGGTCACAAAATGGCTCAAGGACTGAGCGCATGGGTGTCAAGACTTATCGCGTCTAATGTAAGGATTGGGCGTCCCTTTTCTGACTTCGCAATTGTACGGCGAAAATGCTGCAAACCTAAGAGCTAGATTGCAGTGATGGTGCGTGGATTTGCCATAACGAGTGTTGACTTAGCTATTTCCTAATCGTGTAGGAAATAGATTGAGCAACGTAAAAGTAAAAACGAACTTTATTATGTCAGAATAATAAAGTTAGGTACAAGAAAAGTAAAATTCAAACTACTTGAAGAAGTGAGTTCGAATGGATTTGAGTACGAAGTACTCCCTCCGTCCCATTTTCATTGTCCATTATTCCTTTTTCACTTTTTTGTCTCTTGCGTATATCTTTCAATCTATAATATTTTTCATGATTTTGACATCTTTGTATTATAGAACAAATTGAAATCTATCAAATAAGATCCATATTGCATATTTTTGGAGATTCACATTGAAAGATATAAGCGATTGAAAACTGCACGAATATCAAAAAAGGACAATGAAAATGGGACGGAGGGAGTATTTGATAATCTACTTTACTAAAAGTAGAAAAGTGTTTTTAAGCACTGTACTTTGATTGGTATGAGAACCCTTTTTTCTTCTTGTGAACTTGTATTTATAGGCCACAGCTTTGCATGCAAGAGGATTTCTAGTTTTCTTCTCGCGATGACAAGTGTCCCATGAGTTTTACTATTGAACAGGGGCAGTTAGAAAGATCATGGGCTAATACTTTCTCCGAGGCCTGTCACATGTCCTGAAGTCCCACGAGGTCAAATGATTCTTCAACATTTCTCGATCAATGGGCAGTTAACGAGAATAATGAGCCACGTTGTCATCCCTTTTTCGTGGGCATGATGGAATTAAGGGCCATTTTGATGTCAAAATGGCCAGTAAACATATCAACTTTATGGGCCCACATCACATTTGCATGGACCTTTCCCAGAATATCTCAAATAGTAAAATTTTCCAACCATGGGCCTTTATTCTTTCTTAGGCAATTAAGCCCAAAAACACTCTTAGCCCGTGATTGGATTAAGTTAAAATCAATTGGGCCTAATTAATTTAATTAAGCTCGGCCCATTGTCTTTAACCCAATATAACTTCATTTTGCACCCCAATTTAATTAAATGGCCCTCCAACACTTGCCCAGGACTGAGTGCCAAAAATAGGTGTAAATAGTAATAAATCCCGTTTCTAAGTAAATGTAACTGTTTTAGTAATGGACAGAAATGTTCATCTTTAACGTTTGGTATGTAACGAAATACTGTAGCATGTTTTACAATGAAAACCAATCGTACTCAAACATGAATATATATTTTTATTGTGATCGGCCAATCATCAAACATGATCCTTCAATCTCTTCCATGCTTATTTCCAATGTAACATTTGGCTTGGGAATTATTATTTTTTAAATCTGGTTGGCGGCGTTTGATATGTTACGAAATACTATAGCATTATTTTACAATAAAGACCAATTGCCAAACATGATTTTTTAAATTTCTTTTGATCGGCCAATCATGAAACATCATCCTTCAATCTCTTCCATGCTTATTTCCAATGTAACATTTGGCTTGGGGATTTTTTTTTATTAAATCTGGTTGGCAGAAAAAAATCAATAACGTAGTTTGAAATGTAATACTTACTCCCTCCATCTCATTTTAATAGTCTCCTAGGGAAAGATGTCCAAATTTTCAAACTAAAAAATAAAGTACTTCTATTGATATTTTTTGAATTTTTTTCACATCAAATTAAAGAATAAATTGAGATCTTTCATTTGGTGCAAAGAAACTTGAAAAATCATGTCAAAAATTACTTTAATAAAAAATTACACATCTTTTTGTAAGGGACTATTAGTATGGAAAAGAAGTGCTACAATACTAACATCCATTTGTTTTTCCAAGCTTCAGAAAGCTTACTGGTATGGAGTAGCCATGGGAGATTTTTTTTTTGTTGCTTAACTCGTTGGAATTGAAAAACCTAGGAAAATTAAAGGCACTTGAAACTTGAAAAGAAAGCATCCATAGAAGAGTAAAAGGGTAATTTCGTCTAACTAGAAACAAGTTTTTCTCCTAGTTCAATAGTGCATAACCTATTTAAATGACTAGTTAGCGTCATTAAATGAGTATTAAACTATGCCCCTAGGACATATATTAACAAAACCCATATATGTTTTGTATATGGAAAAGTAGGGGTGTACACGGTTCGGATTGGTCCGATTCTCTAGAAAACCAGTAACCGGACCATTTTAAACGGTTCTAGAAAATTGGGAACCAGAACCTAACCAATATATACGTGGAACCTAACCAGAACCAAACCGCAAAATCGGTTTGGTTTTAGTTCGGTTCCGGTTCTATTCAATTAGCATCCAAAAATGTCACCTGTGTGTGAGAAAGAGAGACGTGATATTGAAATTATAAAGACTAATCTGTTAAATAAGGTTGTAAAGAATTGGAAAAATAGGAAGGTAATCTACTAGAATAGAAACGGATTGAATGAAGAAAATAAAAACTTTCCAAACAAATGAAATTTCATCTTTAAATAAAGTAAGTTTAGTAAGGAATTAACCTACCAAATTACACACATATATTCATTTTTATATAATTATATATATATATATATATTAGTTCTAAATAGTCCGGTCCGGTTTTAACCACGGTTCTTTAATTGAGAACCAGTAACCGAACTAAAATTAATGGTTCTTATTTTTTTGGAACCATAACCTAATTGCAGAACATGACCAAATAGGACGATTCGGCCCGGATCGGACCGGTTTTACGGTTCGGACGGTTTTCTTGAACACCCCTATGGAAAATGGGAAAGACAAGAGGTTTGAATTGGTTAAGTTCATGGGAGACTTAAAGAATAGTCCTCGGGTGCAACTCCATGTAAGTTTTCGTCCAACACTTTTTTTGCACTTATGTTTTCGTCCTTCCAGTTAGTGAATTACCTATCTTACTCTTTTTAGTCAATGTATTTATATAATAAAGGGTAATTTTGAAATTATTTAAAAGTGAAGATTGAAACATAACTGTTCAAAATTACCTGAATGAATACTTACGTGGGATGAGATTCGAGGATGAATATTTAAAAACTCCTTCATTCTTCTCCCAAATATTCAATTTACCAAATATATCTCTAGCCCACTACCCGTAAATCTTAGCCGTCGAAAAAATATGTACCAATCAAACAATCCAAAATATAAACAATCCCCCCATATTATATAGATAGGGGTATAAGGGGCCAATAACATATTTTGAAGATGAGAACTGTATTCAAATTCACTAGAATGAATACCTAAATAAGTTTAATAAGGGTGAGTTTAGATTGAAAAGTTACGTAACTTTTTTTTTGTGTCTTTATTTGAATTTTTTTTCACACTGTTTGACTTATTTTTGTGTTTATTCAAAAAAAATTTGAGTTTCTTTTAAAAAAATTTTACTTTTCTAATTCCCCTCGTTGAGATGAATCAATAAGTCACAAAAGTTTGAGGCAAAATAAACAAATATAATTTAAAAAAAAAAAGAAGTTACTATTTGACTTTTAAAACCAAATCCTTCTAAGCAGGATGCCTAAGAGCATCTCCAATCTTGACCCATTTTAAGATCTAAATTTAAAATTCGGGCAAAATCCACAAAAAATCCTCTTTAATATTTGACCCAAATCCTTTTTCATTTTGGGTTTTAATCATTTTTTTCCCTAAATTTGAGACAACCCAAATCTTTTCCCATTTTACTCCCCAATATTCCAACGGCTATTTTCTCTTTTCAATGACTCCTTTCATGCTATTATGAGAACATGGCATCTAGGATGCCATGACTTTCCCAAGCTTGAATGCATGTAACACACTCTCTCTCGGATATTTGAATGCTGGAGTCTTAACGTTCTCTTCCTATTCTCTCTGGAAGAATCCTGAAGCTGGTTAAGGAATAAGAATCTCGTCGTTGAAGAGAGATATGTGCTCTACCCTTTTGACCGAAATCGTTAGGGAAAACAAAAATTGAGTGAAATAGTCTTGAAAGCATAAAGACATATTTTGGTAATGGATCATTTTGCCATGGAATGAGCCTCACCGAAAATAAGTTTTTACCTAAATTTTTATTCAAATTTGGGTCAAGTTGGAGATAGTACTAATTTATTCTTTTTATTAGAATTATTGTCTGTTTCTCCGCAGTTCTAGGTTCCAAATACCAGTCGATGAAAGAGAAACGATGTCCACCAACTGGTAAAACTAGGATGTTGGGGTCTGTTATCAATATGAATACCTGCGTTCCGTGGAAGAAAGTCTCTGGGAGATGACTCGGCAGCTCATCAGACCATCACTTGAGGGGGAAATGGAGCTCGATCTCGATGCCTTTCTGGCTTCACAGAGTTCTAGCGACGACGACGACGATCAGCTTCGTTCCATCCCTCATTATCGAACAGTCGATGAAATCCTCAACGACTCCGATTCCTCCTCCTCCTCCTCACCTCCTTCCTTGAATCAGTCCTTCCTTTATCGCCCTCGTTCCTCTTCTGATCAAGAAGATGTCAACGACGCCTCCTCCTCCTTAATTAGCCCTAAAACCCTCCCAGACTCCAGACTAAAGTTTAGTTCGTCTTCTACCCGGGTGGAATCGGGCGAATTCTCGGCCAATTCTTTATCTCTAGGTCGTGGGCTTGCTTTGCGCCCCTTGCCGCTCTTGTTTGGAAGCGGCGTTCGCTCAACTGTGAAGAAGCCGGGTGCTGCACTCGCTGCTGCTGTGGCGGCTTCGCGTCCCACTCCCACTCCGCACGCTGCTGCGCTTAAATCCAGAAGAGCTGGCTGCAGCAGCGCTACTTTACTTATTAGTAGCGTTCTTGGCAGTCAAGAATTGGATTCTAAAGCTCAAGTTGTTTCCAATGATGGTTTGGATAGCTTTGCTCCTGAAATCTGTCACCCAGATGGGAAATTAGTCCAAGAAAATGATGTTCCGTGGGATAATTATCAATCTGCAGCTGCGGAAGCTGCTGATTCTAAGGTGGATGTTACACCTGAAATATCGGGGAAAGGTGATACAATTGGGGAGACTTCGAGTGAGCAGAGGGTTGGCAGAGTTTTTGCCCTTGAACCAAGTGTTGAAATTGATTCACAGGAAGTTTCACCAGGCTCCCATATAGATGATCCATACATCCTATCTCGTGTTAACCCTGAAGAGCAGTTGCATTTGGAAGATAGCACCACAATGTCTGTTACCAATGGCTTTAAATATGACCAAGTTCCATCTTCATCATGGGATGAGAATAATGGTGCTATTTCTGAGTTTGCTGAGGCTACTGAAACTGCTGATAAGAGGATTGATTCTTCTCACGACGGAAGAGATATTGAGGATGAATTGCCAATTGTAATGGTCGAAACATCTGAAATTGACAAGGCGAAGCCTCTTTCTAGACATGGAGCGAGTCTTACCGGAGACGACACCAGTTATAGGAATGATGTTATGGACCTGGATGAGGACATAATTAGTCAATGGGAGAGCAAGAGGGGTAATAAAAGGACAGAAAAGAAATCACGTGCGTCCTTGAAGCCCCTTGAATTAGCTGAAGAAATTGAAAAGAAACATGCCTTCATTGGTTTGGATATGGAAAATGATATCGCTGCTCAACCAATGAGGCTTGAGGGTGTACGGAGGGGGTCTACTGCCCTGGGATACTTCGATGTTTATGCAAACAACACTATCACTCGGACCATCTCATCTCAGGCATTTAGGCGGGATCAGGGATCCCCTCAAGTCGTGGCAGTTCATCTCAACTACATTGCTGTGGGAATGTCTAAAGGGGTGGTTATTGTTGTGCCCAGTAAATACTCTCCTCATTGTGCTGATAACATGGATGCAAAGGTTGCTTGTAAATCCTTTTGCTCTTTACCTTTATTTTCTTTTTCTTCTTTCTTCTTTGATCAGGCCTGCGAGCTTTAATTTTGCATCTCTTAGGCATTGCTCTGAAAAAGATATCTTTAATGGCTACACGGTTCTGTGGGTAAAATTGCAAATGCAGTCAGTCCTTATGCACCTGAGAGGATAATAAAGTTGATTGTTTAACACAGCTAAAAGTTGCAACAAACTTCCCTTACTACGTGGGCAGTCTCAGCTGTACAAACTTCCCTTAGTATGTTGAGTACGTGTTTTATGCACTTCAATAGAATTAGCTATTCTCCTGATAAGCTACGTTTAAATCTATGTCAGATGCTGATGCTTGGATTACAAGGGGATAATTCTCATTCTCCAGTAACATCTTTGTGCTTCAATCAGCTGGGAGACTTACTCTTTGCAGGTTATTGTGATGGGCGTGTAACTGTTTGGGATGTGCAGAAGGGATCCGCCTTAAAAGTTGTCACTGGTATACATGATGCACCTGTTGTACATATGTTATATCTGGGACATGATTCTCAAGTTACTCGGCAGTTTAGGCTAGTTAGCGGTGATAGTAAGGGGTTGGTTTGGTTGATTACTTTCTCAGTGGTTCCATGGCTCAATAGATTTTCCTTCAGTACAACGGTAATTCCAATTTTTCTTGTCCCAACTATATGCCTCTTTAGAGTGTTGTCTTTTAAAATACTTGTTTGAAACTGAGAGTGAAGAGATTATATATCAGATCGCATAGTTTGTTTATGTTTACTGAAACAGTGTCTTCTTGATGGACGAACAACGGGCAAAGTATTATGTGCTTCTCCACTGCTTTCTGATGAATGTTGTGGAGGTGCTTTGATGTCCTCCCAGGCCAACACAGCCAACACTACAGGTTCAAGCAGTACTATTGGTAGCATGATGGGTGGTGTGCTTGGGGCAGATTCTAGTCGGAAACTCTTGAACGAAAAGTCTTCCTCAGTTGAAGAAGGGGTGGTCGTATTTGCCACTTACCAAAGTGCCCTGGTGGTATGATGGTTCAGAAGATTGCATTATAAAACATTTTTACTATTAAAGAGGTGCATTTCTGTTTTCTTGTTTGCTACGTTAATGCCACAGATGTTCACTACAGGCAAGGGTGAGTCCTAGCGTGGTGGTCTATGCTCAACTTCCAAAGCCTGATGGTGTTCGTGAGGGTTCCATGCCTTACACTGCCTGGAAATGTATGGGGCAGCAACATGGTTCTTCCACTGGTATGTATCATTACCCTACCCCACAATTCATGAAATTTCATACTGTGAGTGTTCTGAGATATGGATGTTTGACATCGTTACAGACAATATTCCTGTGGAAGCATCAGAAAAAGTTTCGCTTCTTGCAATTGCTTGGGATCGGAAAGTTCAGGTTGCAAAATTGGTCAAATCAGAATTGAAAATATATGGGAAGTGGACTCTTGAAAGCTCAGCGATAGGGGTAGCATGGTTGGATGACCAGGTAAACTTTTTCGTTGTGAATTTTGTTGTTCTGCTTCTCTGGTTGATCTTTTAGTGGAGTATCAAGTACATTGGATATTGGATCTTTCAGTGTTATTTTCTCTGCTATTTCTCTGCATGCATCACTAGTTTCTCTGGTTTTTATCTTCATGAAAATTGAAGGGATAATTCTGTTTGTTCAGATGTTGGTGGTTCTCACATCAAATGGACAACTTTTTTTGTATGCAAAAGATGGAACTGTGATTCACCAGACAAGTTTTGCTGTTGATGGCTCTGGAGGAGATGATCTTGTTGCTTATCATACCCAGTTCACAAATCTCTTTGGAAACCCCGAGAAAGCTTATCACAAGTGTATAGCAGTAAGAGGAGCTTCTATATATGTACTCGGGCCTATGCATCTTATTGTTTGCCGCCTTCTCCCATGGAAGGAGCGGATTCAAGTTTTGCGGAAAGCAGGTGACTGGATGGGTGCATTGAACATGGCAATGACGCTTTATGATGGTCAAGCCCATGGTGTTATTGACCTTCCTAGAACCCTGGATGCCGTACAGGAGGCAATTATGCCCTACCTAGTGGAGTTGCTCTTGTCATATGTTGATGAAGTATTTTCCTATATATCAGTGGCCTTCTGCAACCAAATTGGAAAGCTTGAACAATTGGACGACTCAAAGAGCAGAGCTAGTTCTGTCCATTCAGAGATCAATGAGCAGTTTACTCGTGTTGGTGGTGTTGCAGTTGAATTCTGTGTTCATATCAATAGAACTGACGTCCTTTTTGATGAAATTCTTTCCAAATTTGCGGCTGTTCAACATAGAGGTATATCCTAGGACTAATTCATAAAAGTTGGGAGACCTCTGGTACATGTTCTTTATAAATTGCAGATAGTGAGTTACAGTTTAAAACTCATTGAGGACCAATGTTCTGATCAAACTATGGATAGGTTCTCAAATATTTTGGTTACTGTCTTACCTAGGGCGATGAATTCACCAAACATGAGAGCATAAAACTGTTTCATATTTATTCATAGCTGAAGGGTAAATTCCCATGACACAGTGTAGATTTTCTTCAGACATCTTTGGCACCATACTCACCGCTATGATCCTCATTAAATATTGACAATTTCCTCAATTCTTACTGAATATGAATACAAATGATAACATTAACCTGCGTCAAATTTACCTTTCCTCAAAATGGGAACATTATCCCAGTTTCAGTTCTCATAAAAGGTGCTGGACACTATAGGAAACAACTTGTAGAAGTAACACAAGTTCATCATACTTTCTTGTTCTTATCAAAAGAAGGATAAAGGAATACTTTGCTGAACTAGTGTTTCTTAGTGTGAAACTTTGTTTTGAGTGCTTTATCCTCTAAATAACCTTGAAGACAAACAAAACTATTCAAAATGGCAAAATTAGTACTGCCTATGGAAAAAGAGAGGCGAAGTTAGTAATCCACATTTCACATGACAGTTCTTATCATCACTCCTTTTTAAATTTGTTTTCCCAAACACTGTAAAAGGGAAGATGTCGAGGCTTGAAGTGATTTTAGATAAGCTTCTTCATAATTTTTCTTTGGGAATAAGCAATTTGTTGTGTATATGCCTAATGTGGCTTTCCAGTTTTACCACACATTTTCTTCCAAGATATTTTACCATTGTATAGCTGCCTTATGCAGCAACGAAGAGTATACTCATTGACACATAATTGCCTTTTGTACCTTGAGAGTGTTAGAGATTCAAATAAACAGATGGTATTTGGCCACACTTCAATCCTTAGTGCATTATAAATTCTTCCTTTTATATTGCCAGATATGTTGGCATGTCCTTTTATAATTAAACAAGTGGTACGTTAATGATGTAGTATGTAGTAAGGGTATTTATGTCTTTTTGTATTGAGTCTATGTGTAGGTGTTGGAGTCCTTTCTTTTGGCAACTTTTATCATTTTGAACAAATATTATCAAGAGCTAGTTTCTTTTGTATCCCATTTGGGAGTTTCTCTCTCTACATTATCTATAGGTATCTTTGGTTGCATCATTTGGTATCAGAGCTTCTAGGCTCGATCCCCACCGTTCATCTTGCCAGAGACTTCACCAGAAACCTAAATCTCGCTGGAAACCTAAAATAGGACCAGAAAATCTCGCCGGAGCCCCCAAATCACTCCAAAATCCTCAGATCTATCCAACCCAACACCTTATACTTCGATTTCGACCCTATTCAGCTCTGAATCGAACCAAAACCCTTTGGATCTGACCTGTTTGAACTTAAATCAGCCATTTCGGCACTTCAAGCTCGATCTACCCATTTTAGCACTGTTCGGACCTGTTCGAGCACCCTAGGACCTTCGTTTTGGGATTTCGAACTCAACCCAGTCATTTCCGAGGCTGTTCCATCATTTTCGAGTGCAGAGCTTCCAATTTCGGCTCTCGTGCTCGATTGCACTGGTTCAGCCCTTGAAACTGCAGATTGAGGCTTGTACAGCCTAGGTTTGACTCGTACAGCCTCAATTGGACTCATACAACCTTCGATTGTACTCAAATCAGAGGTAAGGGCTTTCGAACTGCTCTTTTGGCACTCGAATCTGCATTTTTAGGCTTGATTTCAGCTGGGTTTCTCTCGTTTGTCGCTATTTCCTTCGATTTCTTGCGGTTTGTTGTTGGGTTGTCACTATTTGTGTCGATTGATTGTGATTTGAGGTTGTTCATGTATTGATTTGGCTGGGTTTTCCTTATTGATTTGGCTGGGTTTTCCTTATTTGGGGTGAACTTGCTTGTTTTGGAGTTGATTGTGGTGTTGTAATGGCTTATCGGGCTAGAGGTAGAAGAGGAGGTAAAGTTAGAGGCTTTGTGGTGAATAATGGTGAAGAGAATGAGTTTGGCAACCAAAACCATGAGATTTCTAGAGTTGAGACAACAAGTTGCTACCCTAATGGCGATGGTGCAAGGCTTGCAAGTGTCGCGTGCGGGTAGTGGAGGGTTTGAGGACTCTCAAAGTCACTTTGACAATCCTTTTGGTGAGCCAAATTGGTGTAGGCCACCTTCCACTCACTCTCATTATAGGTGGGACAGGAACATCAAGATTGAACTTTCCGAGTTCAATGGAAGTCTTAATCCGGATGAGTTTGTTGATTGGATAAATAAGGTTGAAAGAGTGTTTGATTATGGAGATATCTCCGAGGAGAAGAAGGTGAAGTTAGTGGCTATCCGTCTCAAAGGAAGAGCTTCCGCTTGGTGGGAGCAATTGCAAGGAACTAGGCTATGAAGAGAAAAATGAAAGATTAGAGAATGAGAGAAAATGAATAAGAAACTCAATGAGCAATTCTTGCCTTTCAACTATATGCAAAACCTCTACAAGAATTTGCATAATCTCAAACAAGTTGGAAGTGTTGATGAGTACATGGAGGCTTTCCATCAACTTGTTGCTAGAGTTGATTTGAACGAAAGTGAAGATCAAATGGTTGCAAGGTACATAAGTGGATTGACAATCACAATCCAAGATGCCCTTGCTATGCAAACTTTGTGGACGGTTTCGGAAGCTTACAATCGGGCCTTGGTGGCCGAAAAATAAGAAAAGAGGAAGTTTTCGAGATCCGGGCAACAATATCAGGGCGGTTCCAAGTCCGGGCAGCTCTTTTACTCTTATGCTTGGGGTGGTTCTTCCTCTAGTGGTGGCCAAGGTGCTTCTTCCGGGGTTGGTACTCAAAACCGAGCGGATAAGGCTTCATCACCAGCTCAAAATCAGCCTCAATCCGGTGCTTTGGGGGCTCGAATTCATTTCCAAAGTGGGGGGTTTTAAGTGCTTCAAGTGTGGGGAACTGGGTCACAAGTCTTCGGATTGTTGTAAGTCTTCTAGAGGTCGTAACAAGGCACTTTTTCATTGAGGAGGTTACGGAACAAGGTTGTGAGGATGATATTCCCGTTTATGACGAAGAAATATGTGAAGAAATTGGGGGTGATGATGAGGAGGAAGAAGGCTATGCGTTGATGATCAAAAAGACTCTCCTTACTCCTAAGGATGCTAGTAATGAAGATTGGTTGCATACCAATATATTTTACACCACTTGCAATGTTGGCGGTAGAGTTTGCAACATGATTATTGATAGCAGAAGTTGTGAGAATGTAGTCTCTCAAGAGGTGGTGGACAAGTTACAACTCAAAGTGGAGGAGCATCCCCATCCTTGTACCCTTTCTTGGTTCAAGAAGGGCAATGAAATTAAGGTGACAAAAAGGTGTTTGGTATCTTTCTCCATTCGGCAAAAGTACTTTGATGAAGCTTGGTGCGATGTGATTCCTATGGATGCTTGTCATATACCACTTGGTCGCCCGTGACAATATGATTGGCATTCCATCCAAGATGGAAAGGAGAATACCTACACTGTCCTTAAGGAGAAACGACAATTCACTTTGTTACCTATGAAGGAGAAGGTGACTATAAAGCCTCCTCCCACTACGTTGCTTGCTTCTAAAGGATTTCTCAAGGAAAGTCATGAAATCGGGTATGTTCTAGTGTTGGTTCCTATGGCGGATATGGGTGTGTCGGATGTTCCCGAGGTGATTTCTAAACTTTTGAAGGAATATGTTGATGTGTTTCCTCAAGAGTTGCCCCCCGAATTGCCTCATTTGCGAGATATTCAACATTGTATCGATTTGGTACACGGGGCGCCCCTTCCGAACAAGCCAGCATATAGAATGTCTCCAAGGGAGAGGGAAGAGATTCAAAGGCAAGTTAAGGATCTTCTAGGGAAAGACTGCATAAGGGTAAGCCTTAGCCCTTATGCGCTCTTTTGACTCCGAAGAAGGATGGTTCGTGGAGGATGTGTGTGGATAGTAGAGCTATCAACAAGATCACTATCAAGTACCGCTTTCCCATTCCAAGGCTAGATGATATGTTGGATTGCCTTGCTGGTTCAAAGGTCTTCTCAAAGATTGATTTAAGAAGTGGTTATCATCAAATTCGAGTTCGCCCGGGAGATGAAGGGAAAACGGCTTTCAAGACCCCTCATGGCCTCGTTGAATGGCTTGTGATGCCTTTTGGTCTTACCAATGCTCCAAGCACTTTTATGCGGGTAATGACTCAAATGCTTCAACCTCTCTTGGGTATATGTGTAGTTGTGTATTTTGATTATCTTGGTGTATAGTCGGTGTTTTGAAGATCACTCATCCCACCTCCAACAAGTCTTTGAAATCTTGAGAAGAGAGAAATTTTATGGGAACTTGAAGAAGTGTAGTTTTGCCGTTGATAAGGTGGTACTTTTGGGGTATGTTGTGTCTTGAAAGGGGGTTCACATGGATGAAGACAAGATCAAGGCCATTGTGGATTGGCCAACGCCTACAAGTGTTCATGAAGTGAGGAGTTTTCATGGGTTAGCTACCTTCTACTGAAGATTCATTGCCAACTTTAGTAGTATCGCGGCCCCTCTTACCGATTGCCTCAAGCAAAGGGTGTTCATATGGTCCCAAGAAGCCGCTGAGAGTTTCAAATTGTTGAAGTCCAAGCTTATGGAAGCTCCTATCTTGGCTTTACCCGACTTTGACAAAACTTTTGAACTTGATTGTGATGCTTCGGGAGTGGGAATTTGGTGGAGTCCTAAGCCAAGGTGGTCAACCTATTTTCTTTAGCGAGAAGTTGAATGGTGCTAAACTCAAGTACTCTACTTATGACTTGGAATTCTATGCCATTGTCCAAGCCATCAAGCATTGGAGTTACTACCTTGCCTACAAGGAATTTGTCCTCAACACCGATCATGAAGCTCTTAAGTACATCAATAGCCAACAACACCTCAATAAACGGCATGCCAAGTGGGCGACTTATCTACAACAATTCACATTCTCTTTGAGGCACAAATCGGAGATTCTCAACAAAGTGGCCCATGGTTTGAGTAGAAGAGTGACTCTTTTGGTGAAAATGAAGAACAAGGTTGTTGGGTTTGAAGAATTTCGCACTTTCTATGCCGAAGATTCTTACTTTAGTAAGATAATCGATGCTTTGCAAAGGGGTAATAAGGTTATCGATCCATGTTTCATGTTGAAGGATGGATTTCTCTTCAAAGAGCTTAAGTTGTGTGTCGCTACATGCTCTTTAAAGGAGCAATTGTTGGCCGAAAGTCACAAGTTGGGTCATTTTGGCAAGGATAAGACTCTAGTGTTGCTTTAAGATGCATACTATTGGCCGGGAATGATTAAAGATGTGGGGGGCTATGTGCAAAGGTGCCAAACTCCCTAACGGAGTAAGGGAACAACCACTAATGTGAGATTGTATTTGCCTTTACTGGTGCCAGAAAGTCCTTGGAAATGCGTGAGTATGGATTTTGTCTTGGGGCTTCCTCCTACGCAAAGGCGGAGTGATTCTATCATGGTGGTAGTGGATCGATTTTCAAAAATGGCTCATTTCATACCTTGTAAGAAGACTATGGATGCAACTAACATTGCCAATCTCTATTTCAAAGAGGTCTACAAGTTGCATGGCATCCCTACTTCTATTGTCTCCGATAGAGATGCCAAGTTCCTTGCCCACTTTTAGAGGAAGATTGGCACCAACTTATGCTTTAGTACTTCTTTTCACCCTCAAACCGATGGTCAAACGGAAGTGGTAAACCGGAGTCTTGGGAATTTGTTGCAATGCTTAGTTGGTGAACATCCAAAAAGTTGGGATGAAATTCTTCCCTTGGCGGAATTTGCTTATAATTCTTCTCTAAACCGCGCCATCCGCACTTCCCCATTTGAAGCGGTTTACGGGTTGAAACCTTCTAGTGTGGTTGACCTCGTTCCTTTGCCAACCCCTAAGAAGAGACACTTCAAGGCGGAAGATATGGCTACATTTATGAAGAATATCCACTCTCAAGTTAAGCTCAACATTGAGAAGTCTAATGCAAAGTATAAAGCGACCGTTAATGCACACGAAAGGGAGGTTTTGTTCAAAATAGGAGATCTTGTTTGGGTTATCTTGAGCAAGGATAGGCATCCTCACGGTGCTTTCATGAAGTTGAACGATCGGAAAGTGGGTCCTTGTGAAGCCTTGCGCAAGATCAATGACAATGCTTATCAAGTCCGTTTACCCTCTCACTTGAGCATCTCCAACACATTCAATGTGCAACACTTGGTTCCCTATTTGCCGGAGGACACTACCGTAACTTGAGGACAAATTTCTTTTTAGTAGGGGAGTGTGATGTAGTATGTAGTAAGGGTATTTATGTCTTTTTGTATTGAGTCTATATATAGGTGTTGGAGTCCTTTCTTTTGGCAACTTTTATCATTTTGAACAAATATTATCAAGAGCTAGTCTCTTTTGTATCCCATTCGGGAGTTTCTCTCTCTACATTATCGATGGGTATCTTTGGTTGCATCGGTTAACTCTTTTTTCGTACATTTGTCAATATTTCTTTTTCTTGCACAGATACATTTTTAGAGCTTTTGGAGCCATATATATTGAAAGACATGCTTGGGTCCCTACCTCCTGAGGTACTGCTTACTTTTGACGTGTTTGGATCTTGCAGAAACTAAGGTATAGACTGCGTTTTCTATGTTAATCTGTTACTTTTTTTTTCTGCATTTTCTGCTGCGAAGATTATGCAAGCACTGGTGGAGCATTATAGCACAAAAGGTTGGTTGCAACGGGTTGAACAATGTGTTCTCCATATGGATATTTCTTCCTTGGACTTCAATCAGGTTATATTCCATTTGTCCTTTCGCAGCTCATGCCATATATTATCATGAATTGATGAAGATTGATTTATTAGTATTGATGAAGCATGGAGACAAATAAAGGATATAATAGTTGTCAAGATATAATAGTTGTCAATAGTTGTCTTGTTACAACGAAGATATGGCAAAATGTTTGTGTTGCATATGTAATAAGGTTTATGATACGTTGGTGATATTGTGCAAACCATCAATCCTTTAGGCTCTATCAAGTATTCTGACCTTAACTACAAGATCCTCCTACTGGGGTTGATGAATCTACTCTAGAACTTTGGTCCTGGGCCTCAAAGTAAGAATCTAACAAGAACCTTGTTCCCGTTGACGAGGAATCACGTTCCCAAATGGGATCAGGTCTCTCAAGTAAATGAATCCCAAAGAAACACAAGAAGATACCAATGAAAAGAGAATTTTTGGCAACCGGAGGATAATTGATGAAGAATTAACTCAAAATTTTCTCTAATACTTGTCATTTTCAAAAATCTGTGACTGAAAACAATTATTATTTTCTGGAGTTTAAATATGTATTTGCACCAATAGGGGCTCTCTAATATTTTATATTTTAGAATATAAAATATCTAAAATAAAACAAGAACTATATTGTTCTGAAAACTGCTGTAACATCAGCCTCAAGCAAGCATGCCAGCTTATCTGGTGTTGTCCAGCATTACTAGAAGTTCTCTATATTCACATTGTTCCCCTCTCTTAGGGTGTGCTTGTCTAGCATTTCCATAAGTAACATGGCTCTACGTCCACCACCAGTGCTAAAAAGGTGAAGCTAAGGTTATCTCCAACTCCCACAAGTTGCCAGTTCAAAATTTTTGAACTGGAGTCTATCTCAACTTGCAATCTTCAAAGAATAATTGTTATCCTTCATGAAGGCCCCAAAGTTTAGCCTCCAAAATATGCTGCTTGACACAGTCCGTGATATCCGTTGGTTCAGAGCCTCTGGCATCTCTGAATAGACCTTCATATCTATCTTGACCTTGATTCCCTTCAGAATTTACATACATACATATATGACGTAAATATGTAATATAGGAAAAAGTCCATGTAGAGTCCGGGTGGGGTTTACACCCCCTGACATTTTACCTTGACCACATGAATCCCACGTGCTATATGGATCAAAGTGCACCATCACATTTTACATCCATGTTACTAGTCTGTGTAAGGCACACACTCAATCTGCAATGAAACACATGAAACACTATTTCCCTCCTATGACAGAAGACCAAAATACCCTTAGACCCAATACCATAGCTTTTTCTTCTGCATCCCACGACTCTCTCTCTACTCACCCTTTGCGTGGTGTTCTCCTACCCCCAACCCCATTCGTTTATACACGCAAACATGCAGCCCGGATGTTCAATCATCTTCTCATCCCTCGTATATACAACTACATGTGTTTAAGTATGTATATCCAACCCCAATGGATTGGGATACAAGGTTCAGTTTGGTTTGGTTTGTTTATAAGTATGTATATGCACCTATCTGTACATCTATCTATATCACCCCCGACAATTGAAGAACAAAATTATCCTCCTTTGAGACTTAAGAACAGCCCCTTGCTATTATTTTCCTCGGAAGACATCTATGTGAACAAATCAAAGCATGAAAACAAACAAACTTTTAGAGAGAGAAGCTATAAAATCCACTTCTGCTATTATGCATTCATCTCATTGACTTGTTGCAAAGAGATGTAAATCAATCAAGATAAAAAGAAAGCGCAGACAATTAACAAGAAACACAATAATGGAAAGAATCAATTCAAAAATCTACACAAAATAATCTAGAAATGAAGCTAAAGAAAAGAAAAGAAGAGAACAAGTTATGTTCCCAAAATAATTTTAAAATTGCTTTGCCCATTCGCTTATTAATGTTCAACAACGGAGCCTATAGGTGTTGAGATGAATTGCTGGATTTTGTTTAGAAGACTGATTAAGCTACGACATCTTTTTTTAGTGCCTCAACAATTATGTTGTTTGACAACATTACCCTTGAAATTCACCGTTTACTCGTTTTGCATTCATTATCTTCTCTTTAGCCCCTCTCTCACCACTTTCTCTCTCTATTTCCACAACAGACTGACCGATCCACTTTTCTCCTCTTTCTCTTATAACCCTCTTGTGTGGTAGCTGCTGTAGAAGTGGGGGGGGGGGGGGGGGGGTGTGTGGGGGAGGGGGTTGTAAAATTGGAAGCTCGATTGATTTGTCATGGCATTAAAACAAGCCGTCGTGGCATTAACGGCCAATTTAGACTTGTATTTATTATGTTAACAGAACCCGACAATGCACTTTGATCCATATAGCACATGGTGGTTATGTGGTCAAGGTTAGATCTCGCAGAGTACACCCGGCCTATACCAGTTAGGGGGTAAAATGGACTTTTTCCTTTTTTACTTGCTTGGGGAAGTTGCCCTTTGATAATTTAATCAGCCTAACACTCCTTGTAGAGATAGAACATAAAGCTTCCCGACTACCACGACATATTTCTCACAGTGGCCTGTATTAAAACCTTTCGCACTAACTTCTATCATTCATCATATTCTTCGTCTTCTCTTTTCTCCTGGTTTGTGCTTGATAATTCTTGATATACCTCATGATTAGTTTTTAATTTTTAGTAACTTGTCTTGCAGGTTGTCCGTTTATGTCGGGAGCACAGATTATATGGTGCACTGGTATACTTGTTTAATAGGGGTTTAGATGATTTCAGGGCACCGTTAGAAGAGCTGCTGATTGTTTTTCAAAATAGCGAAAGAGAAACTGCCGCCGCCCTTGGGTATGTTGTTTGATACACTTAAGTTTTCTTCTTAATTTGCTAATATGTTTGGCCATTTTACTTGGCTGTTCCCCCATCTTTTGCATATGTAAATGTGTAGTTTGGTAGATAGTACATTATAGCAATGCAGGGGTGAGCTTCTACCCCCCCCCCCCCTCCAAATAAAAATAATAATAAATAAATAAATCCATTGCCAGCTAGAAGCCAACTTTCTTGTAGTGTGCTGCCAAAATTGTCGTGCTAGTTCCTGTTACACGGTCTTGGGTAGAATACCACCCCAAAAGCTAGCTATTGAAGTGAGGGTGCTCTTACGTTTATATTCTTCATATTGTTTTGGTACCCAAGCGATGTGGGACTTTGCTTCATGGTTCCTTGGAGACCTATACCAGCTATCCAAAGTTCGGTCACCAGGTTAAAAAGTAGGCTGCACTAGGGGCACTGTTGAATTGAATCCACTTAATTTCAATCTGCTGACTTTCTTGCACCATTGCCTTTAGCCGATATAATTCTTGCTAAGCCGTGGTGTGGCCTGTCAACGTGGTTCTTTAGGTAGTAGAATCTCTGGCAATGAAATCCTACCATGGCCTAGTTGCCTTGTATAGATGCTCATTTCTCATTGTTTTGTGATTATTACATGCAAAAGATTTTTCCCTCTTTCATATGAGAAATTTAGGAGGAATTTTTTATGAAAGGCTATGTTCGTACACTGTTATTTTATTTTATTTAATTTTAATTTTAATAATTTCAGAGTGATTATTGAACTGTCATGGCCTGTGGAAACAGGTACCGGATGCTTGTTTACCTGAAGTACTGCTTTTCTGGTCTTGCTTTTCCACCAGGTATGGTATCGCTTTAACATAGAGTTGCCGATCTCCTACCAAGTGATAATATTCCATATTTTAGCTTGGCTTATTGCTAGTATTTTCTTTAGCCAATGGGCCAATTGATGCAATAGGATTAGGGCTGTCCATGGGTCGGATTCGGTCAGATTCGGGTCGGTTCCAACCTGACCCACTTTAGTCGGATTGTAAAAATGGTCACCTGAGATACTTGTCGGGTTCCAACCGAACCGAGTGCTTATTGGTTCGGGTTGGATTCGGTTGGATTGGTGGGTTGTACAAAATAAAAAATCAGTCAATTACAATCACAGATCTACAAAATCACAATCACAGATCACAAAAAAAAAAAAAGCATCCCTCTCAAAATATTGCAGATCTACACTTCTACAAACCATTTTTTGGTCGGGTTTCACAGAAAAATATTTAGTACAAAATCACAATTTGTCAATCACATATCTACAAACCTTTTGTCGGTGAAGGAGGTGGCGGCCGGCGGAGGAGGAATCGGGCGAGGTGGACATGGGCTGGAGGTAGGCCTAGACAGCCTGCTTTGCGGGAGAGGGGAGGAGGTCCTTGATCGAGAGGAGCATCGACGGCTGGGAACGATTGCGATGGTCGGCGAGGACGTTGTTGAGGATGATCGAGGTGGAGCTGCCGCCGCAGCCAGCGGAGGAGTGGTGGGGAAGCTGGCGGACCCTCCAATCTCTTTCCCTGAGCACCACAATTCAGGCTCTCAGAGGATATGCTGCGTAGAGAGAGAGAGAGAGAGAGAGAGAGAGAGAGAGAGAGAGAGAGTCTGCGTGGGAAACTAAAAAAAATAGGGTTTTTTTTAAAAGTTTTATGCAAAAGTAGTAGATCGGATCGGATCAATCCATAAATTATTGGCTGCATCCGACACCCGACCGACCAACTAGAAAATCTGAGAAAATAGACCCGAATCCGACCGATCGGGTTGATTAGAACTGTCCGTTGCCTTCATTTTCCGGGTGGGTCGGGTGGTCGGGCGGGTTGGACCTGTGGACAGCCTTAAATAGGATCTTGAAATTCATATTCTTGTAATGTTTGATTAATTTGCAAATAATGGAAATTTTTAGGTGGTTATGAAAAATTGAATTGATTGATCGAATATGGTAGATCTTCATGACAAAGGAGGTATATACCATTATTATTTTTTGAAATGGAATCAAATGGTGATGCCTGGTCTCTTTCAAAGATGATAATTTCTTGATTTTTCACTTTGAGAATTTTTCCTGGATGATTTTCTTTGTTGACTTTCTACTCCCTTGTGGTGTTAAGCTCAAAGTTTGTCGGTGTGGATTATTGTTGTTGAAAGATCATCTGTTTTTTCTACAATACATGTTAGGGAAGAAATTGTTTTGGGTAAAGTTCCTCACCTTGAAAAAGCCTCACAATACTGATAGAACAATGAGCTCCACAAACGAAAAAACAGGAGACATGATGCTGGCCTTACTGACATTAGGGAACTGAAGTTGGACCATAGAAATATTATTGATCATCTCTTTAAGCACTCTTAGGAACCATTCAACCACCACAATAGCTCAAGCTTCTCAAATCCCAAGTGCCAATTGCCATCTCCCTGGAAATAAGTGTCATAATCATCCATAAACTAACAAACAGGAACTGTTGCAGGAGGATGAACCTGCTATGATTAAGAAAATGATTTAGTTCTATTATGTGGCTGCCAATTACTTGAATCATCTTCAGAGTGAGCCTAAGTACGCTTAAGAGAATTGATGACAACGTGATTAGTTTTGTGGGAAGCTTGAAATGTTGGCTAAGGTCGTAGTTTACATCAGTAAGAGTTGCTTTCCAAACGGGTATAGGCTCCAGGTCAGATAAGATGTTGGGATGATTAGGTGAGTTGTGAGTATGGGCCAATGAAGAGATTGAGAAGGCCCAAACCATAGGTATTTGCGTACTGAGGTGCAGTTGTCTCTCAGGGAATAACATGTTGCCAGGTATGACAGAATCACCAGCCCTTTCATGCTAGACGCGTGGTCTTTCTTCTGCCACTTATCTTCAACACCTGCCTCAGTGGTGTGCACACCAGTATGAGCTTGGGCAGCGGGAGAAATACCTTGTCTGGCAAACAAGTGGGCTGCATTGAATTGTTGAGGAAACTCATCCCGCCCAGGAGAACTATTCTCCAATAAGGTGTTCAGTCGGTTGATTCAGAAAGCGGTGCAAGGAGGTTTTCTACAAGGTTTTGAGGTGGGAAGAGAGGATGGTTTGGGTCTGATAGTGTCGCAAAAAATCGGAGATGATCGTAGTAGGAGCGGTGGAGAATATTGGTGCTCTTGCTCAGGTTTTGGGTTATAGGGGGGCGCCATTACTGGCGTGACGGCGTCGTATTTGCCATTGGGTTCATCCTTCAAATCAAAGCAAGCTTGGGATACAGTTGTGGAAAGATTTCAAAAGAGATTGGCAGAATGGAAGCACCGACATATTCCAAAAGGAGGTAGATTCACTTTAATCAAAAGTACACTCAGGTTTACCCACTTATTTTATGTCTCTCTTTGTCATCTCAGATTTCGGTTGCTAAGAGACTTGAGAACATACAAAGAGACTTTCTTTAGGGAGGAGTGGGGGAAGAGTTTTAGTGGCTTTGTTTGGTTGTGAGTTTAGTTTAGTTTAGTTTTGGTCGTGGGTGGAGAGAGAAATGGGATAATGATTGAAGAGAGGGGTAATGATTGGAGAGAGATAGAGAGGGATGGGAAAGTAATAATTGAAAAAATAGGGTAATAATTGGAAAAAGAAGTAGGGTAATGATTGGAAAACTAAAATAAAATGGCAACCGAACACTACCAGTACCATTTAGTTGATTGGGATACGGTTTGTGTTTCCATTAGAAAGGGAGGTTTGGGAGTGAGGAAGCTAAAATTATTCAATCAAGCTTTGATGGGTAAGTGGCTTCGGAGATTTGCATGTGAAAAGGAGAGATGGTGGAGGAAGGTGGTGGTAGCAAAGTATGGATGTGGATGGGTAATCACTGTGAGCATGCCCTATGGTGTGGCACTTTGGAGCGGTATCATGAATGGGTGGGATGCCTTTGCAAAGAATACTCATATGGTGGTTGGCGGCAGGAGAAGGGTGAAGTTCTGGGATCATGTGTGGTGTGGGGATGTGAGCCTTCGAGATGCCTTTCCGAGTGTTTATCATTTGACTTGTGACAGGGAGGCATCTGTTTCTAATTATCTTCAAAGTAGTGATGGGGCCACAGTTTGGGACATTCAGTTACGGAGGACATTTGCGATTGGGAGGAGGAGGATTTGTTATCTTTGCTTGCTAGAGTGTATAATACTCATGGAATTGGGGGGGTGGGGGTGACATGCGATGGAAGTTGTCTAAATTAGGATCGTTTCCTACTACCAATCATTATGTGGATGTGGTAATACATCTCTTCCTCGGAAAGCAATTTGGAAAACTATGACGCTTTGAAAGTGAGTTTTTTTGGGTGGTGTGCGGCCCAAGGCAAGATTCTTACTCTAGACAATTTGATTCGAAGGCGGAGAATCATTGTTAATTGGTAAAAGGGATGCGGAGACGGTCAATCATCTCCTCATTCATTGTGCATTGATGGAGCTATGGTGCTTATTGCTGTCATGGTTTGGGTTGCGATGGGCTATGCCAAGGAATGTAGTGGAACTTTTAATCGCGTGGAGGGGCGTTAGAGTTGGGAAGAGTAGACAACGTGTTTGGGCCATGGTTCCTCTTTGCTTCATGTGGGTTATTTGGCGAGAGAGAAATTCAAGATGTTTTGAAGGAAGGGAAAATTCGTTGGTTAGACTTCAAAGTTTTTTGGTGAATAGCTTGTATAGCTGGGAGAAAAGAGAATGTAATCCATAATCCATCTCTTGATCAGTTTTTAGATTGGTTTGTACTTTTCAATTCACACGGTGGTGGTATATAGGGCCTTTTTGTCTTTGGCTTTTTTTTGTATATGGGCGGCATTCCCTTAATGCCTCGTTGCTAATATAATTATTTACTTATAAAAAAAAAGGGTCAAGGAGACTGGACTGGGTTTTGAGCTTTTAACCCCAGGGGTGGAGCCTGAACTATAGGCTTCAATCCACTAGCGTCTTTTGAAACTGATGCTGCTCAAGAAAATCAAGAAGTTTTATTTATTGACCACTCATAGTGTTTACCATTTGCAGTTTGAAATTTGAGAACAGCTCATCTTTGAAGATCTAAGGTTTCTTTCTAGCATGACCAGTAGTGAAAGGGGAAATGGTGGATTTTGATGGGGTGGTGCAGAGTAATCGTAAAATGCAGAGCAGAAAAAACCTCTTGAACTATTTTAGGGTGTGAAGCATTATTTCTTTCATGAGTTTTTATTTTTTTGCTTTCGTCCCCTAAACTATTCACATTTTGTCTACTTCGTCCCTAAACTACTAATTTGACAAATTTATCCCCTCAAGTTTCTGATTGCTTCCTATTTCATCCAATCGTTAACAGTGACATTTTGGACGGAAAACATGACACGTGTCTATCACGTGCGACCAGAACCCAAATGAAAGGGGCAAATTTGCCATTCCACCACGCACAACATCTAATGAGAGAGAGAAACAAAAAGGAAAGAAGAGTAAAACAGTAGAAAAGAGATGGGCATTGACTGCCGAACACATTCATTCGCCAGACGTTGTTTCTTCTCCTTCCCTTGGGTAATCTCTCTCCTCCCTCCTCTCTACTCTCTCCTCTTTCCCTCACCTCGCGCAACCGCCACACACAGCGGTGGCCATGGCCGCTGGCCCTTATTTTCCCCCCCTTTCTGTCCTCTCCGCTCAGCGGCAACAATAGGAACAGCAGCACCGCGGCTCTGTGTGCACTTTGCAGGTAGTATGTATCAGTAACAGAACAGATTATTTACATGAGAAAACTCAAAATCCAATTACTGGGTGTTGACAAAGAATCTATTTTTCGATCTGGGTTTGTCCCAATTACGGCTAGAAATCCAGTTTCCAATCATGGGTGTGAAACCAGGAGCCCTGTATGATTGGAGGTTCGATCTGGGTTCGTCCCAATTACAGCTCGAATTGCTGAGACCATTTTCTCGTGTATAAGTTGGGGGCTACTGTTCATTATCCTCCAGTTGGGGAGTGGAGTAATTCATAGGCTTTGATTAGTCAAAGCGGTGGAGCATTTGGCTGGCAATGAAAAATCTCTATAATCATTGTTGGATGAGATCAGAGGTGACGGCGGTGAGGAGGGAGGGTGTTGTAAGATTCTGAAATTTGAGAGGGATGAATTTGGGGAGGAAGCAGGGTGAGTAGTAAATAGTTGTAGAGATGATCAGGTGGTGGAGATGAATGTGAGTGGTGGAATGACAAATTTGCCCCAAACGTTTGGGTTCTGATCGCATGTGATAGGCACGTGGCAGATTTCTGTCCAAAATGTTAAACCACCGTTAAGGCGTTAACGATTGGACGAAATAGGAAGCAATCAGAAACTTGAGGGGATAAATTAGTCAAATTAGTAGTTTAGGGACGAAGTAGACAAAATGTGAATAGTTTAGGGGATAAAAGTAAAAAAAAAAAAAACCTCTTCTTTCATTTTGCATGTCAACGTTTAAAATGATTGGGTTCTGTGTATTATGGTGCTGTCTAACTTGTACTGCTTAATCTGCGTCATGTTTTCCTTTTTTGGAGGTAAAACATCATGGACTGATTAGGAAAAGATTCAGAATTTAAGTCTCTCTTTTTGCAGGACATGGAACTCTTCCCTCTCTACGCTTACCCTCTCTTAGGACAGAACTTCTGCAGTTTCTATTAGATGCTTCAAATGCTCCAAATTCCTGCGTAGTTACAAGCTTCTTGTCTACAGCAGCATACCCGTACCTTTATCATTTCTTAGAGTTGGATACTGAAGCTACCTTAGAAGTTTTGAGATGTGCATTTGTTGACGATGACATTCCAAATCGTGGCTATCCCTTGTGTGATTCAGCCAATGAAAGTTTGGAGGCTGAAAAAGAAAATGATTCAGTGGGTGTGGGACAAAATGTTATGGTCCAAAAAACGGTAGATGCTCTTATTCATGTTCTTGGCAAGGGCACCTACCAAGCAGACAAGTCTGTCAGCAGTGGTGATGGTGACTTGGCAGAGGTTTGGCCTTCAGAGAAAGACATAGGTCATATTTTTGAGTTTATTGCATACTACATTTCCTCTAAAAAGACTGTCGTTTCAAATACCATATTGAGTCGGATTCTCGAGTACTATACATCTGACATTAATCTTCCACCAAGTGTCCCGATGCACACTACTGATACTTGCAGAAAAAGAGAGAAGCAGATGCTTGCCCTATTGGAAGTAGTGCCTGACACAGACTGGGACGCATCATATGTATTACACCTGTGTGAAAGATCTCAATTTTACCAGGTATACATCCACATTCTTTCTTTCGTACGTTGAAGCATAGGGCCATGGATGTCTGTGCATGCATATGTACCCTTATTGTAGGTGGTTTATTCAATTATATTCTGATATCTAGGTTTGTGGCTTAATTCATGCCATCAGACATGAATATATTGCTGCTCTGGATAGCTACCTGAAAGACGTGAATGAACCTGTTCATGCCTTTTCATATATCAATGATATGTTAGAGCAACTGAGTGACAATGAGGCTGATTCTTTTCGGTCAGCAGTCATTTTTCGAATACCAGATCTGATTACCTTAAGCAGGTGATGCTTTGACGAATGACGACCATGTTGATATCGTCCATCTTGCTTTCATATGTCTGGTTATCCATAGGATTTCTGCTGTGAAGCTTATATCTTTCTGATGAATGGTTTCGGTTTCTGACCTTTTGCAGAGAGGCTGCATTCTTTCTGGTTATACACCATTTCAGTAGGGAATGTCAACATATATTATCTGAACTGCGCTCTCACCCCAAAAGCCTTTTCCTTTATCTAAAGACAATCTTTGAGGTTCACTTAGCTGGAACCCTCAATTTTTCTTGTTTAACAAAAGATGAGACAATGGGATTTCGAATTGGAAGAAAAGTAAGGGATCAGTCTGTGGAGGCTTACTTGGAAAGAATCTCTGATTTCCCGAAATTCCTGCGTAGCAATCCAGTTCTAGTCACTGATGAAATGATTGAGCTTTATCTTGAGGTGAATGCTTCCACATTTCTATGCTCTATAGTTAATTGAATGCTTGGATAGCAGTCTTGGCAGAATATATGTCAGCCTGCATTGTGTGTTTAATGTCATTGTATTGAGGCATGCCATACCATCTGTTTTTCTTAACAATGTCATTTTTTTTTATGTTATTTCTTGAGAATTGAGTTCTAAAAGTTACATCCTTCCAAAATGGTTGGCTAATCAAATCTCACTTATTTGTCTGCCCATACCATGGTTCCATGGTCATACATGCAATATGTGCAACTTCAAAGAATTTCGGGTGCCCTTGTCTTTTTAATCTTTGTAATTTTTCGAAGATTAATAAAATTTCTTTGGCTGAGCAAAAAAAAAAACAAAGCTTTTACTATAGAGAACAGGGCTCGCCTGTTGAGTGTGGACATGGTGGAGGCTAATTAAGCTCCCTTCGTCAGACTAGAATCGTTCCCCTCCCCCTTCCCAGCACTCTCTCCATCAATCATAGAGTTACACTGTATCTCCAACCAACACTCTTGAACTGATCATAAATATGCTATTGGTAAATTATCTTCGTCGTGCTTTGTTATATCCACTGTTTAGCTATTCAGGTTGTTTCTTGAATGTCACTATAGAAAGGATGTGCACCAATTTCCTCTTTAGCTTATTGATACATCATAATTTGAAAAACCACTTGAAGCACTTATTGAGTTTTAGGATTTGGAATGTTACTTTTGCAGCTATTATGTCAATATGAACGCAGTTCAGTTCTCAAGTTCTTGGAGACTTTTGAAAGCTATAGGGTGGAGCATTGTTTACGGTTGTGCCAGGAATATGGGATCATAGATGCTGCTGCATTCTTATGGGAAAGGGTTGGTGATGTTGGGAGCGCTCTCCTCCTTACTCTTTCTGGACTTGATGAAAAATTCGTTGCACTTGATACTGCTGTGGAAAATGTACTTCCTGATGCTGGTATGGAGCACTTCAGCACTGGATCAAATAAGGAGGTTTGCATGGATTTCTCCTTTTTCTCTTTGAAGGAAATGTGTTACAAGATTGTTAACGTTTTATTATCTTTCTCTTTTAGGTGAATGATATTCGTGAAATACTGCATGCCTGTATTGGCCTGTGCCAGCGTAATACTCCTAGATTGGATCCTGAGGAGTCAGAATCCCTCTGGTTTCAGTTACTTGATTCGTAAGCCCAAAACCATGACGAATATGCTCAATTGTTCTGCTTTTCAAAGTTCATAATGTTTCATGTATGTGTGAATAGCATATGTGGAGAAAATCACGTGTCATCTTGTTGTTTTGGGCATGAAATTTGAATCACATGTTTGGTGCTGATTGCAAAATATCTTTTGAAAACACATATTCTGGTTTCCCGGCACACATACACGCACACACAAAGGGAGAGAGAGAGAGAGAGAGAGAGAGATTCCCAGTGCTAATAGATTGTTTGATTACATCAGGTTTTGTGAGCCTTTGTTGGAATCATTGAAGGATGAAAAGGTTTGTCAGCAAGAAACGCGCATTGAAACACTCGAGTCATCGGGTGGTCAAGAGGATAAAGAGACATGCATTATTAAGTGGAAGATCTCAAAATCCCACGAAGGTGCTCATATTCTGAGGAAACTGTTTTCTCTGTTCGTCAAAGAGATTGTTGAGGGAATGATTGGATACATTCGTGTTCCTGCTATCATGTCTAAGCTCCTCTCTGATAACGGTAGCCAGGAATTTGGTAATTTTAAAGTTACCATATTGGGAATGCTTGGGACATATGGTTTTGAGAGAAGAATACTGGTACATCTACCTCTATTTCCCTCTTTCATTATTGTTCAGCTTGCTATTCAATTTATTGTCACATTTGCCTTCTCTAGTCATGCAGCCTGGTTAGCTCCTGTTACCTAAAATCTAAATTGTTCATGCAGCCTGGTTAACTCCTGTTATGTACAGTCTAAATTGTTCTTACTTTAACTGTACTCAAGATTGTGAAAATATTCTAGCAAGCATTAGTAATTCTATCTATTGTGCTTTCTTTGGTTGCTAAAAGATGGAGGAAGAATCTTTCTGGCTTTGAGAAAAATGGAATTTTAACTCTACTTTGAAGAGAAACCGAAGATGTAAAATTTGTTCCCAGTTTAGTCCCTATTATAGGTGTCTAGGAGGGTAGATTGGCTAGAATTCTAATCTTCCGCTGCCCTTAGATTTTAACCTACAACCTCGATGGTTCTCCCTTGTTGAAACCTAAATTCAGGTGCAATGTCTGACTGTACGTGTAGTGGTGGTGCATGGCTGTTCCTCTGTTTCACTGGAAATTTTACATTTGACTTTTATTTCACGTACAAAAAGATCGATTGGAAAGCAACTCATCAATTGTACCGAATTTGAATCTGATTCTGTAATTTCTGTACTGACTTCCTCTTGTTATATTAGGACACTGCTAAATCATTGATTGAGGATGATACGTTTTATACCATGAGCTTACTCAAAAGGGGGGCTTCTCATGGTTACTCTCCCCGTAGTCTTCTATGTTGTCTGTGCAATGGCCTTCTCACCAAGAACTCTTCCAGCTCTAGCATTCGGATTTTCAATTGTGGTCATGCAACCCATCTCCAGTGTGAACTTCAGGAAAATGAGATGTCACATGGGGGCTCAGCTGGATGCCCTGTTTGTATGCCTAAGAAGAAAGGTCAGAGGTCTAGAAATAAGACACTGCTTACAGATAATGGGTTAGTCAGCAAGTCCCGATCAAGACCTCAGCAATCTCATGGAACTACTTCTCTGTACCCACATGAAAGTGATTCATTTGAGAATCCATACGGATATCAACAAATTTCAAGGGTAATTTTGCTAAGTCGTTATCTTTTTTCGTATTCAGTGCACTTTTCTTTGATTGCTAACTCATTAGACGTGAACTGGGTGCTACAGTTCGACATCTTGACTAATCTTCAGAAAGACCAGAGATTGATCAAGATAGAAAACATGCCTCAGTTGAGGCTTGCCCCACCAGCTGTTTATCACGAAAAGGTGAAGAAAGGGGTCGATCTTCTTACAGGTGAAAGTAGCAGTGCTCTTGCAAGAGTAGAAAAACCAAGTAAAAGCAGGCAACTTAGAGAAATAAAAGTGAAGGGATCATCAATCAGGTTGCCGTTGAAATCAAATATCTTTGGTGAGTTAAATTATCATTCTGGAAATTAGAACTCTACATTATGTGTTTTGCATCACTAACATGGAGGCTTTTCCAGGCAACAAGGAGAAGTCGAATTAGCGGTGAAACATTTTAGTATGTTTATGCGCTAAGTGCATTGAGTTTTTACGGAGGCAGTCTATCAGCTTATCACTGCTATTTTGGATTTCAAGTGATCGGTTGCACCAGAGTCGGAAGTTCACAGTTTAACCTTGACCTTTTGTTTTTCCCTTTCTTGAAGATGAACCTTTACCTTTGTTGTTGTTATCATGTATTGCTGGTGTCCAGGTTCGTAAATTGTTGATACTAACAGTGGAAAAATGAGCTTTTCTCAATGAATAGTGTGTAGGATTGCAGTAGATCAATGCAGTATTTCCTTTTTGCTTCAGAAAAGGTTTTGTATCTGGGAACTGATTATCATTTTGATTGCAGTCTTGGATGGAAAAATAGGGGAGAAAACTACAGCTACATTATTGTGCCTATTTTGTATCAGCGCTGTCACAAGACATCATATTCCTTTTTCTTTTCATATGTAATAACACCATAGCATAATTATACAAACAAGAGAAATAAAAACCACGACTAGACATGCACTCTAGCCGCGTGGCAAGAGCGTGAGCATCTTGCCCGAGTTTACGATTAACTTTACACATACAAACACAATTGAAAAGACTAGAAATAGAAGTTAATTCAGCAAAAAGCTGAGTAAGTTGCCATTCGGATGTTTGCTTCTGATTCAAATAATAAATCATCGTCAAACAATCGGTGGAAACATTAACACAAAGAAAATTGTGTTCACAACATCATGTGAAAGTTTCCACACGGGCAAATACTCGGAATGCAAAGCCAACGAATCAAATAAACTATTAGACTGCTGGTGCAACACCTCCCTGTTGGACTCTTGATCACAAAACCCTCCCCAGCTCATCTTGTATCTCTGTCCCAAGCTCCATCAATAACCACCAGGAGCATCTGACCCTCTTCATCCAAATGATCACTTATTAGCCTTCGAATCCTGTTAACCCAGCTGGAAGGAAGGACACCAACCTCCCGAGGCAAAGGACCAAGACAACTCTAAATGACTCTCATAGCCACCCGAATGGCTTGATCACT
Organism: Rhododendron kiyosumense; assembly: GCA_019656275.1. Taxonomy (NCBI): domain Eukaryota; kingdom Viridiplantae; phylum Streptophyta; class Magnoliopsida; order Ericales; family Ericaceae; genus Rhododendron; species Rhododendron kiyosumense. The sequence goes on along the minus strand of BPLS01000147.1, from coordinate 85,537 downwards.
TCAAGAATCTGAGCATTGGTATCATGAGCATAACTCCTAAAACCACCAAAAGTAGCTTTGTTTTGATGAATCCATTACCCCGGAAAGCTATGACTGAAAATATTTGAAAATCATCAGGAGCTGAGTTAACCAAAGCCAAATCTGGTGGTTGGTGCGGCATAATGACCAAAGACACCACGGAGGTTTCCCAAACTTGCTGAGAACCAATATAAGAAAAACAGAAATGGTGGAGAGTCTCAGGCTCCAACTGACAAGTGGGAAATAGACTGACAACATAAAAACAACACTAAAACCTCTCAAAACTAGGTTCTGGCGGTATCTGCAGCTAGAAGGGGCTCCTATAGGCTCGCGGCATAACTAGTGACACCATCGGCGGTGCAGTCCCATATTTGCTAGGTTATCTGCTACTTGGTTTCCCTCACATAGAGTGTAACCCTTGGCGCAATCACATCTCTCCATAGAGCTCTACAATCAATGATCAAGTTTCTGTGAGGGTAGTGGAGTGGCTTAGGACTACAGCAAATCCGAAAGAATCGCTAAATCAGTTCAAACATAACGAAACTGTATATTTTGGTCCGGATCCGTGGATTAATGGTCCGGTCCCAATTTCAAAAAATTATTAACCGTTATATATCGTTCAGTCCATGGTTTTTGGTATGGAACTGTGCCTTATCCAAACATGACTGTTCATCTACATATATATGTGCAATATGTACATACGTACATCCATAGATTTACTATTGGGTGAATATATTAGTGTACTTATAACTTACTATTAGTTCCAAAACTTAAAATCTTGGGACGTCAAATGTACTTAGACCATTGAAACTAAAGGCAATCAGCAAAAACGTGAGATAGTACATCTTTGTGTCTGTATTATTCTCACTCATTCAAGCGTTGGTACAATGGGAAATGCCAAGATTACCTTCCTAAGAATTATCTATTCCGGTAAAAATTATCGCAAGGTTTTAAAAGTTATACATATCAGAGCAATAGTCACTAGAAGTTGTCTTTCGTAGTCCAAGTTAGGGGTGGAACCGTGATTTGAACTGGAACCAAACCGTGATTCCCGGATTGGTTTGGTTAGGCCGTAGGACTTTGTCTAGGCATGGTCCTCAATTTCTTTGAACCGTAATGGTTCGGTCCTTGAATTGCTACGGAACCAGATCCGGACATGCACCCTGAGAGTGGCTTGCTATCTCTTTGGTTAGGAGCTTGATGGCAACTTTAAAATGGGTCTCCACTTCAACTTGGAAGTGCCCCTGGCGTATGATCTCTGTCAAACTTTATGATCTCTATCAAGCCGGCATTGTTTGGAACCCAAGGAAAGGTCTATTGTTTGGTTTGGAGAGAGAAAAAGAAGAAAATAACAACTTCAAGTTTTGAGAATAGTAAACTTTTCCTCTTATTTTCCTCACATTTTCTTTTCTTTTCTTTTCTCCCATTTTCCCCAACTTTCAAACACAGCATAAAAATCGCCCACAATTCAGCTTCAATACGGGTGCAGTCTTGTAGTCTAGCATAATAGTCCGTCATCCGAAAGCCTTTCCCATTCCTAAAGGCTTTCTCATTCTAGAACATGTTCAGCTTGAGTTTTCCAAGCTGAGCAAAATTCCATTTTATTAGTCTAATTGCTCTTCTACTAACTGCCATCTTAGGTAATGCTTCCAAAATTTTCTCCTCGTTAACTCAGCTGGATATTCAATATGATCATGTTAGTAATCCGTAACTCGTAGTTCCTAGCAAATCTTGGAAGAAAAAAGAATGATAGCAAATATGGTATTCCAAGGGATTTGGGATCCCTCCACTGAAGTTTTCTTGAGACTGGACATGATCATTGATCCATTCCTCTCAAGATTCTTGAGTTGCTTCATCCAGAACCTACATATTAATCAAACTAGTCCGGACATCAACATTGTATGGGCGATATCTAAAGAGATGGAGATTATCATCAGCAGTAAGCTTACATCTAGGACACTTGGTATCTGAAGTCATACCTCTAATATTTCTTTGGTGGTTAGTCAAGGTCTTAAAATGAAGACTGAACTAAAGGAAGCCCTAAATCTTCTGAGATAGCTTAATCTTCCAAAGCCACTCCCAGTACATGTATATTACCTGACCATGTCAGTGTCTTTTTTTTGATCCGCATGTCGGTGCGTCTTCAATATTAGCACAAAGAAGGAATAGGAGTTTCCACGCCACTAGGCATTCCAGAGGGAAATATCATTCCCTTTCCCAACCATTCACTTTATCCCTTGTTTCCAAAACTCTTGGATTTAAGAATACTTTTTCTGATCAAGAAGCATCGGTAGTGATGGGCCAAATCTTGAAAGAAATGTTCGCAAGGTACCTCATTCCAACGGCTGTACCAATAGAAGATATCCCTATTGGTGTGCATCTTCCAACCAAGTTTAGCAATAAGAGCAACATTGCTATTTTTAGCCTTTCTAATACCCAACTCACCATCTCTTTTGCTGAGACAAACAATATCCCAGTTAATATTGCAAACTTATTTGTTACAGGTAGTGTCCTCTCTTCTAACTTCATTTTTCTGCAACTAGATCTCACTTGACCTATGTTTTTCTCCAAGGGGTCCATGGTACGGGCTAAAATCCTAAAAGGGCCTGGAATCTCTAAAATAATATACCAGACAATTCAACAATTTTCTCAGAGTGTGAGAGAGCTCCAACAACTATAAGGGACAGTTACTGAAGAGGATCCATTTCCATTCTAAAAGACTAAAACACTAAGTTTATACTCAAACTAACCTCACTCTCCATATTCCACAAACACAAAAAAAAAAAAAAAAAAAAACCCCGAAGACTACATTAATGACAAATCACATACAGGATCCATCATTACCCTGTGGTCCTGTGGACCTCCACTGAATGTTTGAAGTAATTCTGCAATCTAATTATGAGAGTCAAAGAGAGAAGGTGCAGAACATGAACTAGATAATGATCTGTTTGGCTATTTACGCTCAGGGAACCAAACTACCTTTTGCCAAGAAGCAGCAGGTTGATGAACCCTCAAGGCATTCCAGATAGAGAACATACTAAGTAAACTAGAAAAAGGCCAAGTCTGTAGATCATTATTTACATTGGCAGGGACTCTAGTGGAAAGAGGACTTTTCTGAAGCTTGAGCAACGCTAGGGCCAAAATGTTCCATTGCAGGACCTAGGAGGTAAGTAAACCCTCACCTATGTTACTTTTAACAAAAGGCTTAGCAAAAGTACGAGTTTTGACAATCTTATCCAAAGCTTCTCAATGGCATACTTTTTTTTATGATCGGCCTTCTCAACTACATACTAAAAGGCTATACCTATTAATCCTCTTCTTTGGATGATGTATAAATGTATAACATATAAATTGATTGACCAAGTTTCTGATATACGTGTTAAGGCTTATTGTTTCATTTACTATGAATGTATCTGCAATGCAAATGATAAATGATGCTTACTTTATGAACTATGGAGTATTTTTGAATTTTAAGAAGTGATTACATTTGAACAAAGATGACCTATCATCAAAATATACACAAAATATGCCTTTAGTGTGTTCCTTGATGCCTCGGGTACTGCAATTTCGAAATCGCTCGTCGCATGTTTGTATGCATAAAACTTGGTGCATGATGCATATCAAAACAAATTCATTTTGGGCAGAAAATACGAATCACAATATCATTCCATAAAGAACAAACCCAAGCACCCTAGGGCATCACCCATATTAATTCCCTGGATATGCTTTCTATATTTTTTTAGGTAATAAATAATTAACCGAAGTAATTAGCCAAAAAAAAACTGAAGCACGAACTTTCAAAACATTTCATCTCTTTGAGTTTTCCACTACCTTAAGTATTGTTCTAAGATACTTCATCAAAAAATTGGTATTTGATAACGTAACTTAAGAGGCATCAACTAACCAATACAACCCCCAGAACCTCACTTCCCTGTGCAAATTCATCCTAGAGGAAAACCAAAAAATTGCTTACCTTATGACAAATACAAAATAATAGGATTCTCTTCAATTTGTGGAAAATGAATAAGATCCCTCCATTACAAAGATAAAAGTAAAGCATGATTCAGAAAGAGATCACATGAACAAATGTGCAAAAAACAAATACCTATTATCCTATCCGAAGGAATGCATCAGTAATTTGAAGTCCGCCATGTACTGCAGAAAAAGCAACACAAACTGTAACTTGAAATGTTAGACATACCAGCCCATGCTTAAAAACGGGCCATTGAAAACTCGGGTTTGAGATATTGCATTATCCAAGCCTGATTCAACTCTGCACAACACAGCAAAATCAGCTGGAAAAGCCAAGAATTAAACCCACAACCATCAAAGCTGATAAACGCATGAATGCACAGTGACCTTTACAAAGACATACTCAAAATAGGTCCACTGGGTGCTTAATCACTTTGTCTAATGGCACATCAGAGCAAAGCAATCCGAGAGATATTCAGCTATTTGCAGCCTTTCCACTTACCCTAAGAAGCACGGATACGGGATACAGACATGACAGATAGAGACACGCGGACACATCATTTATCCGAAAATTAGGACACTAACACGAACACGTCGGGGACACATCATTTCTCCGAAAATTAGGACACGGACACGTCGGAGACATTTCAATGAGCCCTTAGCATGTTCCATGAGTGTTGCCAACATGTTCTAGAGTATCCACAATGTGTCCAAGTAAAAGAAATACAATAAAAATATTGGACAAGTATTTAGGCATGTTCAATACGCGTCCAGAGAGTGTCGTGTCGTGTCCATGACCGACACGTGTCGGACACGGATACGTGAGGCCGGTAGATGTGTCCGTGCTTCCTAGCACTTACCCATTTGAGATCAGGATTAAACTCTCAAGGCACCCCTAAATTTGATTTTATAGAATGGGGAAAAGTAATAAAAGTGTAACTCAAGCAGGCTCCAAGTGTACAGAACCGAAATGATGAGAGAATGTATATGGTTACAAAGTAGCACAAATGAGCCAAAAGTAGAATTCAGAAAAGCTCGTTATGGGTAAATTTTCTACTTTTGTTGATCTGCCTCCCTCTGATGTAAGATTAACAAAGTAAATTCAAAGTAAATAAAGTAGTAGGTAAGAAGGTAGAAACAATATTCAAGGTACTATACAGATAAGGATTACAACTTAAGAGCAGCAATCGCTTCAGGTTTAAAATCAACCCTCAGACCCAACACTCTCCGAACCTCAGCAGGAGTAAGTCTCCATGTCATGGGTCCAGAATTCTCACCCCAGAAATCCAGAATCTCAGAAACCTTTTCTAAGTTCAAGATAGTTGCCATCTGGGTGAGGCGAGCGAACTTGTCTCGAACAGTCCTCTGCGTCATGCTTGAGAAATGGCTCACTAGAGCTCTGGCATCTCTGTCAAGCTGAAGACCGCCAAGCTGACTGAACCTCTTTTGCATCATGATCACTTCAAGCCTCTTCACAATGAAGTCAATGACAAGATGAACAAATGAATCATAATTATTTGCAGTCATTAGTGGCTGGAACCATGCTACATTAGACTCAACTGAATGAAGAAGTCTCTGGACCCATGGGTCGTTCACCTCATTGTCTGCATATTCAGCCTCAGACAGCTCGTAACTGATTGTTGCCACACTGTCTAAGACTGAACGGATCCTAGGTGTCACAGTCGCTACAACTTGCTCCATTCCAACATTCAAGCCTTTTTTGAAGCCGTTGCTCATCTCGCCCAATTCAGACAAACAGGACTTCACCCTCTCTCTATCCGCTGGTGCAGGAAACACCTGAAAAAAGCAAAACCATTCATTCAACAAACAATTAAGAATGTCACCCCACATAACAAACCTAGGCAAAAAATAAGCTCAATTGTTGGACTATACTATTTAGTCACTTAATATTTAATTGGACTTTTATTTACTATGGCTCTGTACGAGTGGCCAAATGTGGACAATAGACCAATCGATGTGCAACTACACATTCTTAGGAGTCTCTAAAGAAAAATCAAATTTGTATGTATAAAAAAGGTTGTGAATTTTTTTGAGCCCAGACAGTTCAAGCGACCAACATAAATACTAGTAGAGCCACCCTGGAAGAAAAGAAGACCATATTGAAAACCAACATAGAGAATATATTCTTCGGTTAGCAAAAGTGGCAACTACCATATTACATGCACAGAGCAAAAAGTCTAAGAATACTTTTAAGGATCTTCATCACAAGATACTCTATCAAGAATATGTATCCAAAAAAATTACTGAAAAAAAATAAAGAGAAAAGAAAAAAGAAAAAAGGAAGAAAAAGCACATAATAGATATCTGAGAGGGAAATATCTTATGTAAAAAACCTCTGATGATACAATATAACTTGGTAAAAAGGCATCATAAAATCACCTCAGAAGTTCATCCTGTTAAAACTTTATTGGAGAGACATAAAAATCATAAAGTAAGCAAGCTAGAAAATCAGTGTCACCTACTTGGGAAATGCTGAATGGCATTCAAGAAAGATTACAGGCTCTTGCCCAGACAAGCTATTTTATGAAACAACATGAACATTTCCTCTGCAGAGCCGACAAGGAAGACTAAACCAGATTGCCATTCCATCCATCATCAAACACAATGCCTGATTTAAGTGTCAAACACCGACACTCTCAGGACAAACACTCTCCAGGTGCGTGTCCAACACTCAAATGAAGCCCTGTTTTTGCTGTTTTTTCCCCCCCTTCATTTGGACACTCCAAAACATGCTTGAAAGGATACGCGTAGAGCTCCATAGGCACTTCAGGGACATGTTAGGAAGGTTCTCTATGTGATAGAAGATACTTGAAAGATCACAATGACAAATGTGACTGATGTAACACTTCATGTTGAACTACTTTTATGAATGATTTAAGGACAAACTCAAATGATGTAATGACATATGTGAATGAACGCAACTATGGTACTTCTACTCAAATTAGAGCCAATTTTAATTATTCTTCCTCAGCAACAAGATAACAAACAAATACAAATACAAATACAATTTGGACATGTTCTAACGTCTTGTGTCCTCCAATTTAATTTTTATTTTTGGAATTTTCCTATCGGAGCTTCAGTCCCAAATTGTGTCGAAATCCGTAACTCTTTGCGAGTTAAATAGACAAAATCAATAATAGTTTGCTTGAACAGAACACCATACGCTCTAGAGTTGCACCATATTTCGCAATGGTACCCACTAATCAACCAAACACTGTAATAGAATATCTCAGTATAGTTGGAATATGAAGGTTGGTCTATCATAAATCCATTGGTATATTGTAGTCACCATCAGGTGAATGTATTTAGGCCCCGTCCCGCTAAGCCAAATAAGTACTTAAAAAATAAAGACCTATTTTCAAGCTTAAAAATAATGGGTTTACGAAAATATTTTTTTAATTTTTTTGCAGGATCCATATTGCATATTTTTTTATTTCAGTAAACCTACTATTTTTAAACTTGAAAATTGCAAATAAGTACTTATTTTTTAAGGACCCTTAGTGGAACACACCTTAGTCGCTCTACATTAGATTGTGAAGTATTCGTACCACTGCATATACCATTGTTCAGTTCAAGGACTACCAAAACCAAGTTGAGCCATTACAGTTGTGTATTTCCATTTTTCTGATAAGTAAACTTAGTTTTTAGTGAGTAACTATCTTTATTTCTTCCTTGCAAGCAATAACAGCACTTCAAAAGTTGAACTTAGGGCAAGATTTAAAATGAAAGCCAATGAGAAAGTGAACAAAATGAAAGAAAGAAGCTCACGCACCTCTGCACATTGCTCTTCAATCTCCTGTCGCAATTTTAGTGCATATTCACTACTAATATCCATATTATTCAGAGCCGTAGCAACTTCTGTTCCAATCTTTTGCACACCTACGCCACCCAAAAATAGCTTTGCCCCAAGGTTGGTCTCCCTCATTTTATGCTGCAATGCTTCATTATACTCGCTGCCCAACAAGCTCACTGCACTACTAAGTACTGCAATGACAGAGTTAATGTTTGAAGTAGACATAGACCTCCTACAGCAACTTTGCAAAACATAGAAGACATCATCCACCATTGAAGTGGTGAGGCTGTCAGGTACATGCTCGTCAATGTTGATAGCCTTCCTCACATTTTCCACCATAAAGAATCCCTCTAATATCACATAATACCCAGTAATTTCTTGAGCAACCTTGCTGAAATTTCCGCTCCTAAAGGCTTTTGTGGCTCTTGGACCCAACTCGGGATCGACCGAACTCAAACCCCTGATCTTTGAGATCATGTACTCGGTGTAATCTTCACCCAGTTGTGTAAGGGACAATATTTCTTCCAAGTACAACTCAATCTCTCTGGGGTCAGGCCCTTCAACTCCGGCAGAGAGCAAATTATTACTACTCTTATAAGAGTTTATCTCCGAGGTTAATTTAGCTAATTTCCTATGATCCATGTACTTTTTCAAAACTAAAGAACCCCTAGAATCGCATTCCTCTTGAAGTTCACATATTGCATAAACAATAGCTTCCTCTCCGCATAGACTCCGCAAAATCTGGCCATTTTCTTCGATTGCCAAGACAATATCTTTGAATAAGTTGGTCAAACAAGCAACGAAGTTTACCTGCTGCTGATTTCCTGCTGCTGCTAAAGAGGAGGATTGTTGTTGTTGTTCCATGAGTTCCAGCAATTGCTCAAACTCAAGCCTGGATCTCAAGGCAATGACTTTCTTCAAATAGGTTACGTAGACTTGCAGCCCTTCTTCCTCAAGGCCGAGAGGGGGGAATAATCTGATAAAACGGAGAATAGAGGGATGGTCACGCTGATCCACAGCCGCTGATAATCTTTTCCGGACAATGCCTTCTAGATGCTTCTTGGAAGCCAAGAGCTGCTCCCTCTGATCATCGGAATCCTTGTTGTACTTGGCATCAATTTGAAGGAAAGTTTGGACATAATTGGCGGCGGACTCGAAGTCTTCGGAGTCAAGGGCTTTCTTGACGCCGTCGAGGCAATTGGCCCTGTCGACAATGGCGTCTATGCGGAGGAGGGTGTCGTTGACACGGGATTGGGCGAGATCGAGCTCACGGACCTTGCCGCTGACCTGATCGGCAAGATCACAAGTGGATCGGACATTGGAGAGCATGTAGTCTGAATCGGCCTTGACAATCTCGAGGACGTCGGCGGATTTCTGGAGGTTGGAGAGCTGTTTGTCGAGATCACTGCGGTGGGAGAGGATGTTCTCCAGGTCAACATCTAGTGCTCTTTGGTAGGCAATGCACTCGTGGAGTAGCCGCGTCATTGCGCCCACGTCCGTTAGCTTCCGTACATATTCTAATGCCTCGGGACTCCCAAATCTCACAGCATTCCTCGTCTCTTCTTCTCCTTCTTCTTCCGTTGATCCGATCGGTGTCGAAGACATTGCCGTAGGAGGGATGACGGAGAGAGAGAGAGAGAGAGAGAGAGAGAGAGAGAGATGCTTCTGTTTATCCGGATACAGTACTAAATAGGATCCCTCTCCAGTTTTTTTAATTGAACAAGAGAGATTCAACAGTCACCTTCGCTCAATTTATTGGGCCTTTTTAGGCCCATTAGCAAACATACAAAAATGTCTGATTAAAAAAAAAAAAATTACAAAAATGGGTTTAGTCCAAATAGTATTAAGGGGGAAGTGGGGGTGGGCAAGAGGAGACGTGGGGGTGAGGGCCAGTTGTGTTGTACTGTTGGGCCTAATAATTTTACCGTTCTGTCCGAGTAATAGCATGCGAAAGATAATTGTAGAAACTTACGGAGTATTTTGTAAAGGAGATTTATGAAAAACATTTTTGTGACGTGATTTCAAAAAAAAAAGTCACACCAAAAGTTTTTCACCCTTTACATAATTAGAATAGATCCTCGTTATACTTCCTCTTAGTTTTCTTGTAGTAATTTTTTGGAACACTTATTTTCTAATTTGAACAATAGATTGCTAGGAAGTTGACTATGGGTACCAGCCCTATGAATACCGATAGTTTGCTGACAGGAATGTAATCTAAATTGTAAAAATTTAAATACTCGCTCTTCCGTTCTTCCATTCTTGGAAACACTCGTGTGTTTTCTTTCTTGGAAACAAACAAACGTTTGTTAACTGGGATGACGCGCTCTTCCGTTCATTGGTACTGTTTTTGTGTCCATTACTTTTTGGATGCCAAAGGAATAGAATTCATACAATCGTTTACAGTCTAAGACTTTTTCGAATGTTCGAATTCTTCGAGACATTAATTGCCATGAAATTTATTTTCCTAAGGTTTGTTTTAAGACTCCGTTTGTTTCAACGTAAAATATTTTTTTTGTGTAAAATTTGGAAATTAACTTCTACACTTCTCTTTTTATCACATTTACTCCTTTTTTTCTCTATTTATTGGTGTGAATTTACTATATTACCCCTTAATGTGTAAAAAAGAGAACTTATGAAAGGGTAAAAAGGTAAAGGTGAAAGTACATAAACACCCCATCAACTATCACATTTTCTCGTAAACACCCCCTCATTTAAAAGCGCCTATGGAGACCCCCTCAACTACTTCTGTTACCCAAGTGACACCCTTCCGTCTTAGAACCGTTTGCTAGAAGGTCACGTTGTTTACATCCTGAAAAGTGCCACCCAATGAAAAAATTCCACGTGGCCCCAAACGGTACGGTGGCTATATGAAACTTGTTCAAGTCGAGTACCAATTGCAGAGGATTACGGGAATTAAGAAGGACACTGTTTTATGGCAAACGGTGTCGCTTTGAAATGAACCGGTGTCGTTTGGATAACAATTAAGCAATGGTTTGGGAAATTATTAGATCTAACCGTTGATTTGGACTTTACGATCATCGAACGATGTCCTCATTGCCCTGTTTTATAACTGAAATTAAGTGCAATTGCAGGGAATCATTTGGGAAGCCAGACGTGTTGCATTAATTCACGTTGCTTGAAAATAGGAACCACGATCCAGGAAGTGACCATGAACACCATGATCGAAGCATGCAGGGGGAAAAGGAGTTCTGGAAATATCAATGTAACCGTTCGAAAGCCCCCTCAACCGTTTTATGTGGCCAACGTGGGCATCGATCGAAGACGTGGAGATCGAAGGCAGACCCAATGTCTATAAATAAAGAAGTAAAGCGAAGAGAGAAGCCCCCACAAAAATTCATATCATCTGACAACTCATACAAAATGATTGCTCAGAGATCTATCTTAGGTTAGTTTTTAGTTTAAAGTAGGATCTTTTTGTAAGTTGAAGGCTTATTTGCATATAAGATTGCTTTTGATTAAATTCAAGTTCTCTTATTTTCTTGTAAGTTTTTTCTTACCAAAGAATAGTCGTTTGTAAGTCCACTTTTGATTAAATTCAGTGTGCTTATTTTTCTGCATTATTCTTAGAAGAGTCTTAAGAGTGTTTGCATACAAATTTACCTTTGATTAAATTCAGGTTTGTTTGTGTTCAATCATCTTTTCTGATTCGAAGCGCGTCAATTTTTTATTTGGTTGATACCTTAAGGAAAAATCCTCTTAGTTGAGGTAATCGAACGGATAACACAATTGCCTGATTGAGATTAGTTATTTCAAATCAATTTGAAAAGAGTAATTTCTTCTCTGAAGTTATTTCTTTTCTGGCACGCCCGCACACAATCATTTGCCATTTGATTGAGCTAATTCAGCCCAAAACAGGGTGCTTTTAAATGTGATGGAGTGTTTACGAGAAAAAGTAATAGTTGAGGGGGTGTTTATGTACTTTCACCAGAGGTAAATTCACATGAATAAAGACAAAAAAAGAGAGTGTATGTGGTAAAAAAATGGAGTGTAAAAATGAATTCCCAAATTTTTTTCATGAAAAACAATTTTGCCAAAAAGAAAATTTTGTGTGAATGCCAAGTTGTCTGTCGTTTTTTCCTCCTGCACAATGTCAGGAGCAGTTATCCGAGATTTAGGTTGTCCATTAGATGTCTACGCTGGTAACAATCAATAAACTTTATTGCTCAATTAGTCAATTGAGACTGCTGAAAGCTTCTACCTAATGAGGTCGGAGTTAATGGCCTTTGTTTTACTGCAAATTTCTGTTACTCTTCCTTCCCCTTGGCCTTTTTGTCTTTACTCTATTCACCAAAATAAATACTACAACACATCACACATGCAAACATCACATTTATCAGTATTTATTTACTATACAACACAATTAATGTTAAATGTTGTTTATGTGGAATTTTCGGCTCGATATATGTGTTCTCTGTAAATTCCACCAGGGTGCGATTCACGGCCACCCGGGCAGTCAAATCAAGTTTTGAACTCCAGGGCAGAAATCATGTGGTTTGGCCGATTTTGGCTATATTTTGGACTTCTTAAAGATTGGTCTTAGAGTTTCCTTATTGGTTTTAGACTCTATATGTAAAGGAAATATAATCGATTATGGCTTTAGGAAGCAATCTATGGCTATAAATATAGCACTGCTCTCTCGTTAGTAAAAGGACTTCTTTAGTGAATCCATCTGAAAGGCCCCTAGGAGGTCTCATCTGTAGAACCTTAGGGTTTGTCTGTTCAATCTTCATCTGCATCTGGTTGCCCTTTCTATGGTGGGTTCTATAGATCTTCGGCCATCTGGAACATATCTATTTTAGCAATTCTTTCTGGTTGAAACTGTAAGGTTTCATTAGAATCAACTGTTTCTGTGTGACATTCAGTCACGTCTGTGGAACTTCGTTCCGTCTGTGTCTTTTGGTTAAAATTCTAGAGGTTTGTGAGACTTAATGAAGGAGAGTATGTATTTGGTGAGAGAACTTATATTTTGGGGTTGGTGAAAGTCTCTTTGTGAAAGCTTTGTTTGTTTGACACCATTGTAACTCTTCGGAGCATCGTTTTCTTCACATAGTATAATCGTCTCTCGTTTGCTTGCCTGTGGAGTAGGTTTATCGCCATAAGTCAAACCATGTATAACTTGGTCTCTCTTATTTGTTTTGGTTTATTGTTTGGTTTCTTTGTTGGTTTTTCTTTTGGTTTGTTGTTTTTCCAATATCATGACTATCAACGATTGTCGAGTTGCGGTTGGGTCCTTTAGGGGCCCACTGCACAACAATTTAAAATGAATAGTGCTATAGGGACCGACGGTCCCCATACCGAAATCGCACCGACGGCTGCGCTAGGCCATCTCTGGCCACCTGACGGCCGATCCGAGCCATCCAAAAATTCTTTAAAAAAAAACGAGGGGGCCTACTCGGGAATCAACGGCATCCGATGTGTGTAGGGTGTTTGAACCAAGTATCTTATTTTGCATGTATATTTGTATATAGGGTGTTTGGATCAAACACTCTACACACATTGGATGCCGTTGATTCCCGCTTAGGCCCCATCGTTTTTTTTTTTATAGAATTTTTGGATGACTCAAATTGGCCGTCCGGTGGCCGAAGATAGCCTGGTTCGGCCATTGATGCGATTTCGGTATGGAGACCGTCGGTTCCTATAGCTTGATCTATCCATCTAAAGCTTTAAAACTAAGAGAGTTCAACCCAATTTCATCGCTTGCCAAAATTTCAATTTGGGACACATTTACCCTTGATTGGAGAGCCACCAACTTTGAGGGGGAGGGTAATTTCGTCTTTTCTGCCCAGGGTAAAATCGTGAATCATATCAGGCCACAGATCACTGTCGGATTCAGATCCTCTCCACACCTCTCTTTCCACACATCTTCCACACATTTTCTTCTCGAACTGACAGCACATTAATGAAATCAACGGACGGTTCAGATCAAGCCACCAATTCAGATTTCATTTCTTATTATTGGACGACATCGTTTTTGCTCTTTACTCCAAAGGTGGATTAACTCCCCGTTTACTTCCAACCATCACTCCTGTCGAAGAGAGTACGCAAATCCAAATCAAAATCAAAAGAAGAACAGATATGCTCTCTAACCAAAGATGCTCTTCACTCCTCCATGGTCCGCCCAATCGTTCCGGCGACTCCAACGATTCCCGGTTCTTCATCTCCACTGTGTAATTTATTGATGCCTCTATGGTCTGTAGTTGATTTAGTTTCATTTTCTCTAAAAAGAAGATTAGGGTTTTCTTGATTTGGTTTCGTTTTGATTTCTGGTAAATGGACTAAATGTTTCGATTCTCCTCCATGTAACCAAGGAGCAGGATGTGCTTTGAAATTACACTTGATGTGATGAATTTTTACATTGGAGATCTGATCACTTAACTGGGGATTTGAGAATCTATTAAGGCTCTGTTAAGGCTCCTCCATTAAGGCTCCGTTTGTTTCGATGTAAAATGGGGATTCTCCTCCATTAAGGCTCCATTTGTTTCGATATAAAGTGTTTTACAATGTAAAATATTTTTCATGTAAAATATTTTTTCAGAAAACAAATTTCAAACTTTTATTTTCCGGTCTTTGGTTGGCACTTGAAAATATTTTCAGAAATCAACAAAATAGTGTAAAGAGAGAGAAGAGAGGTTAAACGGTGGAGAGATATGAGATTATTGGAATTGAACATGAGTTAGAACTGACGATCGAGGAAACTAAGCAATGAGAATTGTAGTAGAAGGCAGCGGGTTCTTTTCGGAAAATAACTTACGGAAGATTTAATGGTAAGTTATTTTCATCCATTTGATGGAAAATGTTTTACATGTAAAATGTTTTCCTCATTTTTTACACAACCAAACACAAGAAAATAGGTAAAACATTTTACCGGAAAATATTTTACGTCCAAACAAACAGAGCTTTAATGTATGTATTTTTTCCTTGGATAAATTCAAACGAATCTTTAACGTTACAGTCCCCAAAAAAATTTCTTTAAGGATGTAGTGTTTGTCCTGCTCAAATCTAGGTTCAGAGAGGTCAAAAAAAATGAAAATGGAGGATAAATGAGAATTGAGAATGTAAAATCAGATAAAGTGCAAGAGGAGAGATAGATTGTTGTGGATGGAGAACCAGGAGAAGGAGAGAGAAGAGAGAGAGAAAGGTGGGTTTTGGAGGAGAAATTGGAATTTATTAATTTAACGTCTGGAGTTTCTAAACGGAGAAAACGGAGAAGTTAATCCACCGTTTGGAGAAAAGAGAAAACACGGAGAAAACAGGAAAGTTAATCCATCGTTTGGAGAAAGAGAAAAAACGATGTGGCCAACAATAACATTTGAAAGCTTAATTGATGTGATAGCTTGATCTGAAACGTCTATTAATTTCATTAATGTGCTGTCCCCTTGGGAAGAAAATGCGTGGAAGATGTGCGAAGACTGGAGAGAGAGTTGTGGAGAGGATCTGAATCTCGTCCTTTTCTTCTTCGTCTTGTTCAGGGGAAAAGAGAGAGAGAGAGAGAGAGAGAGAGCTAGAGATGAGAGTTTTTGGGGCGAGCTACACCACCCTCGTCGGTGCTCCTACGATTCAGGCGGTTTGCTGAGCGGCAGGTCTGGAAATGGAACCCAGTAGTCTCACCGTCTTCATCTCCGCTTCCCCCTTTGCTACAATTGCTCTCTAGGCATTACGAGCTACTGTAACTCTCGTTTACTCTCCCTCTACATCTCCAAAACTACTGCGTTGCGGTTGTCTTCGTTTGCTCCGGCGAAGGTAAGCCCAGTTATCACCTCCGGCAAAGATCGTGGTCGTAAAAAATCGTGGTCGTAGTAAAGAAGTTTGACAATGTATTAACTCAGAGGGAAGGGAAGTTTCATACAGTACATGACTCAACCAACGTACAACTTAAATACACAAAAGAATTGACTTGTGGCTCCTATACAAGGAAACTTAATACTAGTCTATAAATTAGCCTCACAATATTCCCATGATTAGTGCTTAACAGATCCTCCTATAATCCTGCACATTGACTGAGATTTGATTGCTTCACATTCCATATCACTTTGACCTTGTGATTGTGATTGTGATTTGATTCCTTCAATATTCCCCCTCAAACTAGGCCGGGGAGATGGCCAAAGGCCTAGTTTGGTACGCAATGCATGAAACGAGACACGAGAGAGCGGTTTTGTTAGTATATCAGCAACTTGGTGTCTTGACGAGACGAAACGGGTAATGAGAGAACCTTGTGCCACCTTTTCACGCACAAAATGGTAATCAATCTCAATGTGCTTTGTTGGAGCATGAAACACTGGATTGACGGTGAGATGTAACGCAGAAATATTGTCGCAAAATAGAGTCGCTGGTTGTTGGACAGTTTGACCAATATCATGAAGTAGGTATGAGATTAATTCAGCAGCTGTGGATGCAAGGGCACGATATTCAGCTTCTGTACTCGATCGTGCCATCGTGCGTTGTTTCTTGGCACTCCAAGAAATGCAGTTAGCACCCAAGAATGTGCAAAATCCAGTTGTGGACCGTCGAGTTGTTGGACAACCACCCCAGTCGGCATCCGAAAAGGCGTATAGCTCAAGTGATTTAGATGATAACAAACGTAGACCTTGATTAAGAGTGCCATGGACATACCGCAGAATTCTTTTGACCAATTGAAAGTGGAACTCTGTGGGAGCATGCATAAATTGACAAACATAATTCACGCTAAATGACAAGTCGGGTCTTGTAAAAGTGAGATATTGAAGTCCACCAACTATGCTCTGATACAAATGAGGATCTGGGAAAGGAGAGTTACCATTAGGTGGAAGTCTAGGTTTGGCAACCATTGGTGTTGAAAGTGGTTTACAATTTCTCATTTGTGCTCGATCAAGAAGCTCAGCAGCATATTTCTTTTGGTTTAGCAGGAGTCCACCTGAGAATCTATGAACTTCAATGCCTAGAAAGTAATGCAAATAACCCAAGTCCTTCATAGCAAATTCTTGATGCAACTTCAAGAATCAAAATGAAATCCTTTAAATAAGCAGAGTTGTCACCGGTCAAAATGATATCATCTACATAGAGCAGAAGGAGGACAATGCCATGAGACCCACGGCATATAAATAGCGAAGAATTGGTAGAGCTGCAAAAGAATCCATTGGCAAGAAGAAAGGAGCTAAATCTGTTGAACCATGCCCTTGGTGCTTGGCGGAGACCGTAGAGGGCTTTATGTAACTTACAGACATGATTTGGTTGAAGTGGATCAACAAATCCCGGGGGCTGTTCCATACAGACTGCTTCCGAAATTTCCCCATGTAAAAAGGCATTTTTTACATCCATTTGCCGTATATCCCAATTTCGACAAAGAGCAATGGTCAAGATGATACAGACAGTTGTTGGCTTAATGACTGGGGAAAACATCTCAACGAAGTCAAGTCTGGGTATTTGATTGAACCCTTTGGCCACGAGACAGGCTTTCAATCATTCAAGCGACCCATCTGAATGCAACTTAGTCTTGTACACCCATTTACAGCCTATAATATTTTTGTCAGGTGATCGAGGAACAAGTTCCCATGTGTTGTTGTGGCGAAGAGCGGCCATTTCTTCTTCCATAGCACCAAGCCAACCGGGATGACGAAGTGCATATTTAATGCTTTTTGGTTCAGCTGGGATGTCGTAGGAAAGAAGTGCATATTCTATAGCTGAATATTTTGGGTTTGCCTTGTTCCAGATTGCAATCGAGTTGTCATTGGATGAGCAATTATGTCTGAGCTAGAAGAGTTATTTTCATTTGTTGAACAAGAAGGACAATGAGAACCAGTTACTTCATCTTGAGTTTGGTGGGTAGAGAGTTCTGTGATGTCTTGTGTTTGAAGAGGTGCAAGAGGAGAGTGTTCTGGAGTGGCCTCATGATTACGTTCAATTGCAAGTGACTCTGATTCTTCACCATCAGCACCTTCATAATCAGATTGGGTTGTATTGATGGAAGGATTATCTGATTGAACTTGACATGCTTGAGTTTGTGTTGCCATGTTCTCACTACTCCCCCTTTCAAATCCTGAAACCCAATCATGAAAGCTAACCAATTCACCATGATCAGACAACTCAGAAAATAAGGATCCTGGTTCCTTAAATGGGAAAGTTTGCTCATCGAACACAACATGCTGAGACAAATAAACATGTCCAGTGGGAGGGTAAAGGCACCTGTAGCCTTTATAGAACTCGCTATATCGATTTGGGATCAAACTTATTTTTGGCATAGTCTCAAAGATAAGGAAAACATCGTGAGCCAAAAACTCGAAGGGATCCGTAATCTGGTTTTTTTCCAATCAACTTTTCGAAAGGACTCATCATGTTCAACACCCTTGTTGGTTGTCGATTGATAAGCCATGTTGCCGTTCCAAAAGCTTCGACCCAATAACGTTTTGGAACGTGACCATGGAAGAGCATGGTTAAACCAAGTTCAGTAAGATTACGATGTTTTCGTTCTGCCATTCCATTTTGTTCATGTACACCAGGACACGAAAGTTGGTGTTTGATACCATGCTCACTTAGGTAAGATAAAAATTTCTTGTCAGAAAATTCTCCCCAACCATCTGATTGAAAAACTTTTGGATTCTCACCAAATTGATTCCTTAAGAATTTATGGAAGTTCACAAAGCATGGGAAGAAATTGGATTTTCTTCTTAATGGAAAGAACCATGTGAAGCGTGTACATTCGTCTACGAAAATGACATAATATTTGAATTTCTGAACAGACACAACTGGGGCTGGTCCCCATAAATCGCAATGAATCCTTTCAATAGGATTGTCACAATGGTCCTCAATAGATAGAAATGGAAGTCGACATACTTTGCCCAACTGACAACTACTACAAATGAAATCATGAGACCTATTTTGACTGCTGGAAATCAGATTATTATTTTTGAGATACTTGACCACCCGCATACTTGGATGTCCGAGTCTCTGGTGCCATACATCATCATTGACAACCCGAAACCTTATGGAGAAAAAGACTTCATCACTCCTTGGCTTCAAGGCATATAATCCACCAGATCTAATTCCTTTTGTAATCACCCTCTTTGTCTCCCTGTGCTTTATCTCAAAATAATTTGCAGAAAACTCAAAATCATAAGGAAGTTGTTTAGTCATTTGGCTAACTAATAAGAGATTCTTTTTAATATCTGGGACGACTAAAACATTGTTCAACTTAATCTCATTATCCCCCATGTTAAGTGAAGCATTTCCAACATGCATAATGTCTAAAGTATCACCATTTCCCACCATTATTTTATCCGAACCGAAGTAAATAGTGCAAGTTTGAAGCTTACCATGGTCTGAAGTCATATGTTGTGTGGCACCTGTGTCAGGGAACCAAGCACTATCCTGTGCATCTGCAATGTTCATGGCTGCAAGTGCTTGTGCAGCACTATCGGGCTGGTAAGTCTGATTGAATCTCTGCCAACAATCAATGGCAGTGTGTTTTGTTTTGTTGCAAATTTGACAAACAATTGCATCTTCCTCACCTTTGCGTTGCTGTTTTGGGGACCATTTTGAGTGTTTGCTGGTGGTCGCTAGTTGTAGTTGAAACCACCTCGTGTTGAGAAACCACTCGTTTGAATGAACCCACGTCCCCTAGAGTTGAAGGAAGTCTGCCCTTGCTTTCCTTGTTTGTTGTATCTTCCTCCTTGTGATCCTTGATGTCGATGTCCTACGAACGCGACATTAGGATTTTCACCAACATAGACTTCAGGATTATGAAAAGTTTTCATAGTTTCATGTCCTTGGAGCAAAGGAACTATCTTCTTATATGTGGGAATAGGAGGTTTCATCATTGTGGTGATGAAAGATTCATACCCAGAACCAAGGCCTTTCAATAAGCCAAACACTTTCTGCCTTTCATTAACCGGTTGTCCAATCACTGCCAAATCATTGCATATTTCTTTGAAAATGCGAATTTAATCAGCCATGGTTTTGCAATCTTTCTTGCTATGGAATTGCAATTTTTGATTCAAATAAAATTCTCTTTCTTGTGAATCTTGAGCAAAAGACTCCAACAAGGATGACCATACCTCAGCAGATGTCTCTAAGCCAACAACTAGGCCTAAGACTTCTTCAGACAATGTTCCGATGATCCACCCACGGAGCAATCTATCTGATCGCCTCCATTGAACATAATCTGGATTCTGACTTACAGCAATTGCACCTTCAGCATTTTTGGTAATGTGTTCCTTCGGCATGGGGTATCCTCCATCAATAAAGTCCATCATCTCTTGACTCTCAATCAGTCCCATGAATTGGGTCTTCCACAGCAAGAAGTTAGACCGATTCAGCCTAATAATCACAAAGTTACTGATGTTAAGAGTTGAGGGATATGGGTACTTGCTTGAGGAGGAGGAGGTGGCCATTTGTGGATTGAATGGAGAAAGACAATTAGACAATTTCCCTTACAAAAGGAGAGGCTCTGATACCATAAAGAAGTTTGACAATGTATTAACTCAGAGGGAAGGGAAGTTTCATACAGTACATTACTCAACCAACGTACAACTTAAATACACAAAAGAATTGACTTGTGGCTCCTATACAAGGAAACTTAATACTAGTCTATAAATCAGCCTCACAATATTCCCATGATTAGTGCTTAACAGATCCTCCTGTAATCCTGCACATTGACTGAGATTTGATTGCTTCACATTCCATATCACTTTGACCTTGTGATTGTGATTTGATTCCTTCAATACGTAGCTGGGTGGGTTCTTCATCTGGGTGGGTTTTGATTGGTTGATTGTTGGGTTTAGTAGTCGTTTGTGGGAGTGAGTTTCGATTTCTAGGGACTATTACCAAATCAGCTAACTCCGATCTTTAGAAAAATCCCTATTTATTTTGATCGTCATAGGTTTAATTTTTCCCAGCTAACTGAACTTAGTAATAGATGACTTCACCATACATACATTTACCATTATGGGTCAAATGTCCTGATAGGCTAGACCAGGGCAAATGCTGATCCTGGAGATTGTATCTTTTCTGCATAGTTAAATTAGTATAGCTGGAGTATGTTCTGAGGGATGAGCCTAATGAATGTACAGGTAGCTACGAATATAAAGGTACCCACAATAGCATGTTAGATTATGTAGTTTCTTCATGTCCCTTGAAATTTGATGACTGCTGTGTTTGTGAGTTTCTTACACTGAGCTTTTCCAAGGTTGTGGGCAAAGCGAATAAAGATTTAAGAACACTTCGTGGTGAAAATAGTCAAGGTAGAGGGGAAAAAAGATTCATGCCAACTTGTTGCTGCAGTTCCAAAAAAAAAAAGAAAAAAGAAAGAAATTTGTTGCAGCTCAAGTTTTGGGAAGTTTGTACCCATCATGCGTAAAATTAGTTTGAGAACCCAGTCTTAGACCAAATGCTGTTGCCCGTTCATAATATGGTGGAGTCATTGACCTTTCAAGCCATTTCTTAGTATCTCATGAAACTAAATACAAATTGGAACGGGTGAATCTTTGTTTTCATGAAATAAGTAAATAGGGTTGTATGGTTAATGGGTAATGGTAATCAAGTTGACTGGCAGTTTGTAGCTTTAGGCATCTACATTAAGAGAAACTGTTTTTAATGGATAGATGGAAGTTTTCGAAGTTATTTTTAGTCTGATTGTGAGTTATTCCATACTTGCTTTTTCTGTTCTATTCCAGAGATTCCTGTGCATCATAGTTCATACTATCAAGCTGCAAATCCGATGATATATTTATGTTCTGCTTAATGATTGATTGGATTATCTTGACAACTTGCAGAATATGAAGCGAATTACTGATCAAGGGGACTCAATAACTTTCAAATCAAAAGTAAGTTTAGGAAATCAATCTGCATTCCCTACTTCTATGCACATGTTTTACTGTCTTAGGATATCTTACTTTTGTTATGCAGGTGAACAAAATATACCCTAGGATACCTAAAAAATTGCAAATGAGGAGCATCATTCTCTTTCCATTGCTGGAATGGAAGGTACATTGATCACTCAAAAGGTACCTCAAATCCAAACTTTTCACACGTATGCGTGAGAGATGTGGTCAAGGTGTGCCCGATTGATGTGCCTGTAACATTATTGTTTTTTACGTAGAAAACTTATCGTAGTTGTTTGATAAAACATCTAAGAGAGATGTTTGGCAAAATCAATTGTAGTTGCGTATGCACAAAGCATGTCATGGAATGAGGCCCATTATACTAATCGTTATTATGGTTACTATTAGGGTGCATGTGATTGGACGAATGGAATGTAAATTGGAATGGAGTTGGAAGAATTGAGACTGCAATAATCATTCTCATTTCCATATTTGGTTGTGGCTAGGAACCAATAGCAAGAATGAAATTCACATTCTAATTTGGTGTTTGGTATATATGCTAGAATGGCATGTCAATGGAATAAAATTTGAAGTGAGAAAAGTAATTTTGGAAGTGATACCACAATCCGTAAAAGAATGCACAATAGATACACTAACCACCACAATCTGTAAAAAAAAAAAAGCACAATAAGGCTCCGTTTGTTTCGATGTAAAATGTTTTTTCAGAAAACAAACTTCAAATTTTTATTTTCAAGTGTTTGGTTGGCACTAGAAAATATTTTCAAAAATCGAAAAAAAAGTGTTGAGAGAGAGGGAGGGAGGGAGGTTTAAACGGTGGAAATATTTGAGAATATTGGAATTGAACGTGGGTCAGGACTAGCGATTGAAGAAACTGAGTAATGAAAATTGCAGTAGAAGGCAACGGGTTCATTTGGGAAAATAGCTAATGGAAGATTTAAGGGTAAGTCATTTTCATCCGATTAATAGAAAATGTTTTATATGTAAAATATTTTTCTTATTTTTTACACAGTCAAAAACCGGAAAATAGGTAAAACATTTTGCGGCCAAACAAACGGAGCCTAAATGCAAAAGCAAAATAGTGATAAATCCTGAACATAACTAAAAATATTGCAATCTAAATCTCGGGAATAAAAAAAAAATGAGAATGTGTTATGTCCGAATGAGATGGAAACCATGGGATTTTCGCCACCGTCGATTGTGGACCCTACTGAGCATTCACTGCAATAATCTGAACCGTTTATCTTGTAGGGCTTGCAAATTAATGTCCATGCAAAAAATCAACTCTGTCGAACATCAATAGCTATATAAAAATTTAGATTTTGGTTTATAAAACGGACGGTCTCATTCTGTCACTAGTTTTTTAAGTTTTGACCATGACCGTCTTTTTTTATAAATCAAAATTTATTTTTTGACATAGCTATTGATATCCGATCAAGTTGATTTTTCAGGTGGACATACAACTTTGTGGGCTCTACAAGATGAACGGTCAAAATTATTGCAGTGAAAGCTTGGTAGGGCCCACAGTGGGTGGCGAAAACCATGGGGCTTCCACCTCATCCGGAAAGAATTTAATCTCACAAAAAATTCCACTAATTTGACCAAAACAAATACTCCCTCCGTCCCTTTTTAAATGTCCTGTTTCGTAACTCCAACTTATTAAAAAGACATCATCATTATATCGTTCACATCAACTTTTTCCTCCACTTTCCCTACTTACCCATTGTCATTACACTTTTACTCACTTACTTTTCAAAATAGAATATACTTTTAGGGACAAAATAGACAATGTACCAATTTTTACCCATTAACTTTACAAAATGGACATTTATTAAGGGATAGTCCAAAATGGAATACTGGACTCAAAATAAGGGACGGAGGGAGTACAATTTAACCTTTACACGTAGGTACAGAAAATAAAATGTAATTCCCACCAGGTCACTCTCAATTAATGAAACACTAAAATCCTATGAAAGTGCCCTAAGACCTTAAACCTTGAAAGTGCCTAAATCCTAGAATACCATATGAAAGTGTCTAAACCCTATGGCTCTATGAAAACACCTAAACTTAAATCCTAAGGCACCCTAGAGTATCCTAAACCCTAAAACCCAATACCCTAAAACCTTAGGGTGTCCTTGGGTGGTACTTCCATTAATGGTAAATGTATTTGATAAAAAGTGAACCTAGTGGTAATTAAATATTCCATCTTACCTTAATGGGAATTAAGATGTGATTTTCTGTACCTAGTGATAAAAATCCCTTATTCTCGCTAGTCCTCCCCTTTCTCAGCAACCAAACACACATAAAAATGAAACCGTAGAAATCAAACCACCAAATTACATCAAAATTCAACTCAAGTTGAAGAACTCGAGCTGGTCCTCAAGGTTCTCGAGTGCCGTTCTGATCACGTTGAGGCTCTTGGCCTCCTGAACCGCCAAGAAGTCGTTATCCTCGTCGTCTGACCAGAAATCCTTCAAGAAAACGAACTCAGTCTACTGGTTTTTATCAATGCCTTCATCTGTTGCTGAATCGTTGTTGGTAAAGGAGGATGGGTTCTTCGTACGGGAGAGGAAAAAGGTAGTTGGATTTGCAGAGGGATTTGATGGAGCTGAGGAAGTGAGATTTGTAAATGGACCGGATCGCGTCGCAGAGTAGAGAGAGAGAGCACAACCAGCCGATTTGGGGCAAAAAAGTCCATTATCCAACCTAACAGAGCCTATGCAGGATCGGGAACAATATTTAGGGATGGAATGAAACTGAATCTAAAACTAGGGCCAGCCTCTAATTTTCTATTACTTTCCATTTTCTTTTATTTTTTGTTTTCTCGGAAACATATGGTAATATACAGCTACTTAACAAGCGGATTTATTATCAGCTGTAACAACCAACGGCCCTCATAAAATTTACTCCTATTAAATAAGAGTTTACTCTCTCTCAAATATCCTACAGCAGAGAGTTGCAGCACCACGGTATGTTACATACTAGCATCTCTACACAATCACAACATATGGAGACGTTTTTATTGTATGTGTAAACTGACCCTCATATTTTGCTTCAGCCACTCAGACAGAAGTTCAAAAGGTACAAGAGCAATCACAAGTAATGGGCTACTGCAAAAACTCTCTTGGATCAGTGACAAAGCCGGTCAAAGCAGAAGCTGCCGCTGTGTATGGAGAAGCTAGATAGATTTGGCCTTCTTTGTGGCCCATTCGACCTGGGAAGTTTCTGTTTGTTGTTGACACACAGACCTACAATGACAAGCCATTATCCAGAATTATAAAAGGTGTCTATCCGGCTGCAAGTAAATAACAAAGTCGGGAAAAAAAAGGGAGGAGAATAGTAAGATAATTAGTTTCTTCAAAAACTGAAGCTTCATAAAACGAAACATAATGGACCAGCTAAAACAGACACCACCAAAAAGATAATACCAATAGATGTTGTTTTGACCCCTTCGCAAATGCTTTATTAATACCAAACCGAGACAATTACATTTTCCATTATCTTATCAAGTTTTAGATGATGCTCAGTGAAATTCTTCAAAGCAGACATAGAGGACAAACCTCGAGGCAAGAGGCACAAGCCTTTAATTGTTCATTTTAATGAAAATACTGCTTCCTTTGAATACAAAAAATAAAAAATTGGTCTAGGGTCCACTATAGAGAACTTGTAATTCAGTTAGTCCACTCCTAATGTTTGTAACCCCTCTAGTCCACTAATATAGTTTAATAAGGCCTTAAGTCCCACTTCTTTTAAAAAAGAAATTATACCAAGACAAAAATGCTCTCCTATAAAAGCTATCACGGAGAGAGAAACCCTAGACCAAAAACAAATCTGGAACACAGCCTCTCCTCTCTCTCTTTGCTCCCCACAGCCTCCTCTCTCTTTCCTCCGCAAACCCTCTCTCTCTCCTCCCCCACCTGTCGGCCTCAAAATCGCCAACATGAAAACGATGTAGGGCCGTGTGATTTGTGACGCCAACGACAAGACCCGTGAACGTCATGAATGGAATAATAAATCACACTCGTTACCTTTTGAGGTGTCATTTCCGTGATACATGAATCTCCGGCAGAACTTTGGTGGCCATTGAGTTGGGGTGCTATGGTACTTGTGTCATTGCCCATATGGGCCTTTGCATTGAGAATGCTTCGATCTTAATTGGTAACCAAAACTTGGGCATTGGGCGCTTCCACAACCAAATCAGTGCTGTCTTCCTTGGTACATCTCTCCTTGTTGCAATCGCTAGTTTTACCGTCAGTTGTTGCACCCAAATCATTATTGACAGTTTTATCAAAGCCCTCAATACAAGCTGATTTTGGTAATTGTTCTCCTCCATTCAGATGTAGAGGAGCAGGCCCATCAGCAAGACCAAGTCCTTTCTGGCCCTTTCGGTCCCGCCGAGAAAAGTGCGATGTGAGGCATTTGTGGGCAAATGGGGTTGTGCAGCAGCGGCAATTTAAGGAGTTTGAGGGCAGCAGCAGTTGCGGGGTTTTGAGGGGTCGATTCGAGGGGTTATATGTCTTGCGGGGGATCGATTTGAGGGCTTACACTAGGGGTTTTAGCTACAAAGGCGAGAGGCTGAGATATTGGTTTTTGGGGTTGTTTTGATTTGAGGGGTTACACGTGCACTTTTGTTAATGTATTACCAAACATAAGGCAAAAACGCAGATTGTGACATAAGTTTATATGTGCACTTTTTATACAAAGTTCAGATATACACATATAATATTATGTGTTTGTGTTGGCAAAAAATAGGTTCTAGATATCAACAGATAACCTTATATGTCTCAGATCTATCTTCGTGTTTGATAACGTACAGAGGACAGATTGTGACATATAAGATTATATGTGCACTTTTATTGATGTAGTGCCAAACATAAGACAAGAATGTAGATTGGGATAGAATCAGATAGATAACGTTATATGTTAAGGTGTGGCGGGTTCAAGAAGGGAAGGGCTCAAAACAGGTAAAAGAAAAAAGAAAATAGAAATTTTTGTCACATATAATGTTATATGTTAAGGGGTGGCAGGTTCAAACAGGAAAAGGCTCAAAATAGGAATAAAAAAAGAAAATAGAAATTTTTGTCAACGTTATATGTTGGCTTGATGGTGATGGAGATGGAGGGGTGGTGGTGGGAAAAAAAAAAAAAAAGAGAAATTTTAGTCACATATAACACTATATGTTGGCATGGTGGTGGTGGTGGTGGTGGAGTGGCGGTGGTGGCGGAGGTGGTGGGTGTGGCGGTGGTGGTTACGTGGTTGCAATAAGATTGAAAAAAATGGAAAAATACATTTTTTGTGTTAGTCAAACAAGGCCCTTGTTTCTTTTACATAGGGTAGTTTTGTCATTAGAATTATTAGTGGACTAGAGGGGCTAAGAACTTTAGAAGTGAACTAGTGGGGTTAGAAACATGCTATGGTGGACCTCCCAAATTCCTTTCTTTCACAATTTTTTCAAATTTTCAACCCTTCTTCAAACTCCATTTGATATACCTCGTTATTTAAAAAATGAAATTATAATATGCGTGATTAACGGACATACAAGGAAACAAGGTATACAGGTCAGTACTTCCATAGGTATGGAGGCAATGTCTGTTGGGGGTGAGAACGGGAGGCAAGGCATATATTGTGCGCATAAAACAACGATATTTTCCAGAGAGTCGCTTCTAAAAAAAATAGTAACACTTGCCTGGGGTTCATTCAAGCGGGCATAAGTGTCTTTGGGACCACCCAAGCAAGCACCACAACTAGGACTTGCAGGTGTATCACAACCGGCTTCCTCAAATATCTGGGAGCAGGTCTTGCCACCAGATCCTGGAACGGGCAGACTATATACGTCCATCCACACCTGAAAATTGATCATATAAGAGAAGATATGTGGTTATTGGAGTTTTGGAATGAATTTAAATAACTATTCAGCACCATGAGGCCTAATAAAGCTAATATACCAACCTTTTGGGTGGCTGGAACAAGGAAAGTGGGAACTTTGACCTTCTTTCCCTGCACAAAATATATTTAGCGTTCTCGAACCAGAAAAATAAGAACGCCAAACACAAGCATGTACTTATGGTGTCTAGTTGTGTTTAGCTTACCAGAACACTAGTACCCTAGTGTTGGGCCCGGAGTGCCCCATGGATTTGGTTACACAATGCCACTCCCTGTGACTGTTCTAAAAAAAATACTTGCAGATGCGATGTTGAATGCCACAAAAGACTTAATTGAAACCCTTCTGACCACCAATTGGTTTTAGGAGAGATGGTAGAAAAGTGATCCGACACCTAGCAACTTACATATTGGGACACACGTTCTGGAACATGGTACAGTTATGTAAATCACCAGAGAGAAGAAGTACAATTATGTTTCCACAGAGAAAGTCTTTCCAAAGACAGTTTGTCATGTTATCCAACTTACAGCCGGTTCATTCTAGTTTGTATGATGTTGACATGATTCCCAATCTCAACTTATTTATACCATCGAACACATAAACTGATAAAAGACAAAAGACTTCTCCATATACCCCAAAATGGAAAAACGGTACTAAGAAACATAAAAACATATGTGTATATGCCACCGTAGATCACATCCATCCGGGGTGCTGGAGGTTAGGATTGATTCTAGACAACTCCCGCAAAATAGCACAATGCAACAAGACCCCGAAGTTACAAAAAGGGCATATGGTGCCTACAAATGCACGTCATATACACTGCTACACTGGTTTGCTAGATGTTCTTCCCAAATCCCAATTGGCTTAGAAGAAACTATTCTGCTTAGAATTGTGACACACACACACACACACACACACAACAAATAGTCAGACAAATTCCAAGACTGTCTGTTGCCTTCTCCAAAACAGTTTCCCAGAACACTTTTCAGTCGCTGTTTGTGAAAATGAAAGGACAAAATCATCCTTTTCTGATTCGTTCACGTTTTCAGCAGAAATAGTTTTACATATCCACCCTTTAAAAAAAAAAAAGGATTGTTTTTTAAGGGGGAAATCTGCAGAAAACAAGCTCCAAAAACTGATCACAAAACAAGTCTCTGTCTCAATAAGAGTACAGTGATTATTGGAGAAGTGAGAGACGTCGAGATGCTTGGTTCAGCATATAACCAGGAAAACTCTGAAGACAATGCCAAAAAAGGAACATGTAGATATGTGATGTCTTACTGAAGCTAGGAAAACTTTGGCTGCGGCAAGGAAATCTTCAGTTTTTCCTCCAGTACAGGATCCAATGTAGACTCTATCGATTTTCACATCCTTGGACTCCCTTGCTAAAGCTCGATTATCAGGAGAATGAGGCTGCAAAAGTTTCCGAATGTATTACTCGCCGAATATGCAGAAACAAATTTTAAACTGCAACTCCATACAATAGAAACCAATCTATATACCAAGGTTTTGCAGCTCTCGCTTGCTTTAAATAGATGAAAAGGAAAGTCAAAGGGAATGGTTAATGGCTTCTTTCATTCCTCCCTCCCTTATTTTCTCTAAGAAACTAGAGGTCAATTTATCAATTCTAACTCACCTTAGCAACTAGAGGCTCCAGTTTTGAGACGTCAAATCTATACTGTGAAAGAAATCTAGAAGCCAAAAAAATATTCACCCATCAGTATATGTCACCTTCCAAAGCAAAACAACAAGAAAAGTAACATTACGAAAGTCTTGAAAAGGCAGAGCATAAGAGCATGATTGGCATTTTTTATTTGCATCTTTAGTTAAACACACCTGACAGATGCTTTTATGATTAGACGTATTTTTCTTGGACTATGTTATTGAGCTAAGGTTTCAGAGCAAGCGAATTTGATGGAGGTTGCCAACATCAATAAGCTTGCCGGGTTGCAAAGGAATTTGGAAAGGAACCACTGTCCTAATCACTGATTTAGAAATAGAAGTTCTTCAGGGTATGATGAAGCAGAGGGAAGTCTCTTGAAGGAGTGGCAATGATACAACAGAAGTCATCCAATCGATATTTGTATTAAGAGCCACCTAGCAACTAATAACCAGAATAGAATGAATTCCGTCTAGATTGTCCCCATTCCCCAATTTGTAAGGCATCCGGGTTAAGGTGAACTTTGCCACAAGCACAGTGGCAGAACTAAATTGAATGGAAACAGGAATCACTTCAGCAGACACAACTGATGCCAAACTAGCAGTTGGCTTTGCCAGATCTTCTCCCTATAGGTTTGAGAAAAGAAATTCCATCAGTTCGTACAAATCCAGTTCTTACAAATTCACCAAGTAACAAGCATCCAACTTTCACATGAGCTATATTTCTCTAAAAGGAGGATCAAATCTCACCCTACTTGATCAAACTGAACAACCACCCCCCCCCCCCCCCCCCCGTAAACCCAAGTATTGTTCATCAAGGAGAAACAACAACAACAATAACAGAACCTATGTAGTCCCCAATCATTGGGCGTATGGCAGGGGAGGATTGGAGACAGACCTAACCTTTGGCAATATGTATATATCAAGGAGAAAGATTAACTAAATGATTAAGAAAAGAACAGGTTGCATATGAAGGTTATTTTCATAAAACAAGCACCAAGAAATGACACCAGGCCATTTACACCTGATTCTCATAAATATTCTGTTTAGTTTGATAAGGTTATAATATCTCATGAATATTATGATATTAGACCTTCATATTTCCTGAGATGTGACCATCAGAGGTCTTGCCAAGAATGGTAGGTCATTTATTCGCATTATAAAATATGGTATTCCTCCTTCAAAATCAACCATTCAGACGTGTTGAGAATTGACATCAAATTTATCCACATTAATGCTGATGCTCGAGTTCTGAACAGCTTCAAGGCCAACGACAGCAAAATACAAACTGCTCTATATTGTAAGGAGGATCAATGATACAATCAGGCAATGTACTTTTGTTGCACAAGTCCGAACATAAAGACAGGAGGCATAGTATTTGGTGAAGAGCAGGGTAAACAGATTTTTTGCACCAGATAAATGGAATAGGGAAAAAGGATACTACCACTACGCCAAATTTTACCTTTAGTGACATTAGAAAACCGCCGGAAATAGTCCAAAAACCGCCAGTAATAGTAAAACAAAAACGGCAGTAACAAACAGCTGGTAATACTAAAAATAGCATTACAAAACCGCTGGAAATATTACTGCCAGCAATAAAATGGGTGGTAAATTTTTTTTTTTTTGCTTTCCCTGTGAATCGAACCCGGAACCTCCGGATCTATGCGCACGCGTGTGACCAATTGGGCTAACCCGCATTTTGGGTCAAATAGGATAAATAATATTATTTATATTATACGGGTCGGTTTTATTATAAGTGGCGGTAATAAACTGCTGGTATTAAAAACAATCATATATTCTACTTTTCCCAGCGGTAATTTAAAAACAGCTGGTAAAAGTCACTAAAAACGGCAGTATTAGGAAAACCGTCATTTTAGGGTAATTATTCCCGGTGGTCTTACTAATGCCGGTAATACTACCGCCGGTAAAGTCAAAATTTGGCGTAGTGTACCTGGCTTGCTCATCACTGTAAACTGCTTCATAAGGCATGCTTGTCTTATCCTGCACAAACCAAAAGATCATAACAATCTAGTCTAGACAATGGAAGCTAGTGAGGTAACACTATTCCTTCCTAGTAATTAATGCCAACCAGAGAAAAAATGCATTTTCTCATTGGCTGGGAAAATAAGAGCCAATATGCAGTCAGTTTTCAATTCTTTTTTCATGAGAGTGGATATTAAAGTACCGTTGCTAACGCGAATCTCGACTAATTTTTTATGTTTTATTTTTGTCCAGTTAGAGCATCTACATCAGGATTGCTACTCTACCTTCAAAACTAAAGTAACAAGCAAAACAAAAAAAGTGGGGCTGCATCAGACTGGGTTGTTTGCTCTTTATTCTAAAGATTGGGTAACTTTGCTACAGTTCATCGCCTCATCCCACGAGGCACTGTTCACCCTTTATTTAATAGTTTATTGTTTTAACTATTACTTTAACCCTTTTCTCGATGAAGATAGGGCTTGATGCCAAATAAAAAATTGATGATTTTTTCATTTTCGCGGGATACATTATGGGTCCT
Source organism: Rhododendron kiyosumense (assembly GCA_019656275.1). Lineage (NCBI taxonomy): Eukaryota > Viridiplantae > Streptophyta > Magnoliopsida > Ericales > Ericaceae > Rhododendron > Rhododendron kiyosumense. Next base: position 53,846 of record BPLS01000147.1, on the reverse strand, counting down.
ACAAAAATGATTCAAATAGCACGTCATTTTTAAAATATTTTTTATGGGTTCTTGAAAAAAATTTGCTCAATCCTATACCAATAAGGGCTATTCAAAATTTGTAGGGTGCCTTACGAATTCTGAAATACTCTACGAATTCTGAAACAATCCTATCGATATTGGATTGAGCTAATTTTTTTAAGGAACCCATAACAAAATATTTTAAGAATGACTTGCGGTTCAAATAATCTTTGTAGGAACCGAAATGGGTCCCGCAAAAATAAAAATTAAGGTTTAATATAGTTTCAAAAAGTAGAAAAGTAGAAGTAGAAAAATGAATAGTTTAATATAGTGCAGTTAGAATAGAGAGTCTGATTCTGTGTAATTTTGAAAAAGTGACTAGCTAAAGTAGAAAAGTGGTTTTTGAGGATTAATTTGGTCCAAAATTTGGTGAGGCTGATGCGGATACTCTTAAAGGCAAGACAATCACGCTAAGACTAGAGCATTTACAAGAAATAAATTTACGTGACCCAACCCCAAGAATCAAATTTTGGTCAATTGCGCAAGGAGCAAATACACCGGCGGACTAACCAATCTGGTTTCTTTTCGGGAGGGAAGTTGTGTTTTGATGATGAGAGGCATCATTGGGGATTTTGATGAATATAAAACAAAAAGGAGACCCACCACTGTTGCCAGGTAGGCTTTTGCTAATGCCACTGCAATTTCAAGTTGAAGGTTTCTGGATTCCTTTGAAAATCTACTCCACTTTCTGCTTCAATTTCTCAGGCTACAATTACTATTTCTACTACTCTTTTGGCTAAAACAAGCCATGCTGAAGTCCGAAATCCAAAAACGTGCTCATTGATTTGTGAGAATGCAAAACACCACAGCTTTGCACAAAGAAACTTGGTACCATATTTTTGAAAGAACACATACAAAACGAGTTTTTGGAAGACAAGGGAAAGAAACTAAGTTTAGGCAGATATATGTTGTGAGAG
>BPLS01000147.1:37983-52469 GCA_019656275.1 Rhododendron kiyosumense | reverse complement strand
CACCTTTATAATCAGGGTTAGCCTGTAAAATCATTAAACAAATTTGTCAAATCACTGCTCAAGAAAGGAGTGTCATAGTATCACAGTAGAGCACAAGTTCATCAAGAAAGACCAAAAGTTCTGACCTTGAAATTCCCAAGATCCTTGATATCGTAGAAGTACTTAATATTTTGTTCCATGGAAAAATACCTACAGATATCAACGTTCCGATTCGCTCGATCATCATTAGTGAATATATAGTGGTCAGGTATGATCACGATCTTCTCACGGTCCCACACCTTCAATGTTCATAAAGAGAGCTCCATCAATACAACCATTATTTGATTTTGCTACTATAAATGAAAATGGGGAGAGAAAAAAAAAGATTCTTAGCTCCATAAAATCTAAATTCAAGGCAACGTTGGGATGGATGTAAGTAGTAAATATTTCTACATGAAAATACATCAAAATGTCAGTCATAACTAAAAAAAGGATCACTCTAGGCCAGAGATTCAACAACACATTAACAATTAGGAAAACTATTTCCATAAGATTCCTAAAATTAATAACAATTTCCAAAGTGACCAAAAGTTCAAGACAACACATTGCTTCAATGGATGTCATGAATTCAACTAGTTGTGACTTGTGATTAAGTCCATCCATTTCTTCATCTATATGGTAACTTAAGCTCAAACCAATGCGAAAAGTTGAAAACTCTCAATATATTTATCAACTTCTTCTCTAGCTGTATCAATTTATTGACTCATTATATTGGCACTCTAGGGTTTCAACTAGTAGACCTCAAAATCGTTGAGTTTGGGATAAATTATGGGATAGTCTAGGTAATTGGCCCATATTCCCAAGAAAACCAGCCCAATCTAAAAATGCACCATCAAGGAGAGGCCCACATTTTCCTACCTAGACTTGTAAGTAAAAAAAATGGGCCATACTCTTTAATGGGAATTAAGGGTCAGTTTTTGTACTGGCCCATAATTTATCCTTGAGTTTGGTAATGAACTATTTCCATACATAACAGCTTGGGAATTGATTATTCGAATATTACTCATTCAAATGCCATATAACTGTTGTCAATCAACAAAACAACTAATTGGATCCAAAAATATGGAACACTGGAAAGTAATTCATAATCTGCACCTTAGCATTCTGGCCAAACTCTCTTTTGAAGATTCCAAATGTGCCAGGTCCACAAACATCATGAGTCATCAAGACATCCACATTGACCCAAACATTCTCGCCTGGGCTCAGTATCGGTTTCTCGGAAGCCCTAGCGAGGATCTTCTCGGTCATTGTCATCGCAGTCTTGACCTAATCATTAAGAATAGTCACACCCCTGTGGAAATACAAGACATTTGCAAACCCATACTGAAAATATATCGATTGTACAACAAATCAAGAGAACCCAACTGAACCAGAGGTGGCAGGCTTGCGTTCAGTTTGCTGTGGTGCCATGACGCAAGTGATTTTCCTGGAATTTCTTTTCTTGGCAGTGTGTAAGGAAAACGAGGGTTGCGAAGAGAAAGCAGAGAGACCCATATCTTTCTGAACCTTAAGACGGGAGGGGAAAAACAAAGGGCGATCAGTTTGGGATTAGAAAAACATTCATGACAATATTTGGGGCAAAATTAGATAATAGGAGGCAAATTATGTACCTTGTTGATGAAAGGTGAGGAGCTAGATGCAATAGTAGATGAAGCCATTGTGGGCCTTCAGGTTGTGAAATTTGCTGCCAGTATTGTGTGGACCTGAAACAAATTGGGATTCTTATGCTATGGCATCTAGAACATCCCCAACACTAATATTCATTTTTTTCCAAGCCAAAAATCCCTCCCCCTGAAAAGTACTCTCTTTAGTTTGCCTAACCATTTTTTCATGTATGTACTCCCACGCTACTCACTATTTTGGAAAACTACTTGCTTTGCACACAGTGACGATGTGACATTACTCAACGGTAGGATATCAACCAAAGGTGATAACGGCCCTAAAATCACGATATCCGGTAATTGAAACGTCATTTGCAATTAACCGAGCACATCATGTTGTCCACAAAAAAAGTAGGATATTGGGCTAACATCAGCATATGGGCCTGTTTCTAAGGTTCAATTCTATTGTTTTGGCAACAAGGGTAAATTCATACAACGCAATACTAAGTGTATCCAAAAGCTGACTAGTCTCCGCTAGGTAGTGATCCAACGCCTAGATTAGGCAGCCGACTTGTCTTGGCCTAGGCACTAGGCACCCTTTTTCCGCCCCACTAGTGATTTTTAGAACATTGATTTTTTCCTGGTTTTGCTCACAATGAGTATTCACATGCTTTCATACAAACTGAAACTGGATTCAAGCAGGACAATTGGTCCATTAAATACACTTAGTCTTGTGCTGCATGCTTTTACCCGATGGAAACATTTTGCCATTCCTAAAATCTTTTCCATAGACCTCAGACTTGTGTTTAAGACAGATGTAAACCAAATCAAAACAAAAAAATATGCAGTCTTTGTTTTCATTGCATCAGAGAGCCCAAGAGACAGGAGCGGCCAGTGAGGAAATCTATGAAAGTATTTCATTCAAAGTTGAAAACTCAAATGCACAAGTTCGGCACTGCAATTTTTTTTCTAGCAACTCTATTTAGGGTTTTTTTTTCAGCAACTCAGTTAAGGGTACTAAGAGGGAGACCTTCGTAGTGGGGGTAACAGCGGTCGGAGGGCCCAGAATCCGGTGGCGGCGGAGGTTGCCGTCGGTGGAGGAGTGCTGGGGTTGGGTTGTGGTGCTCGCCGGCGGCGGCGGTGGGAGCCCCGCTCTCTCTGGCTTCTCTTCTCTGTATTTCAATCGTGAAAGTGGGAAGGGGAAGGGGAAACTCGCGAGCGGGATTTTTTCTGTTTTTTATAGCAAAACCACGTCGTTCCGTCGCCGATCGCTGTATTTTCGTGAAAGTGGGAAGGAGTCGATTATTTGCAACTTTTGCAACTGCCAATTCATAGAAAATTAGAAACCGGTCCTAGATTTTAGATCCGATTTCATTCTGACCAGAATATTATTTCCGAACCTAGATAAACTTGATTATGGGCTATAATGACTTTTTTACCCCAAATTGATAGCTCCGCATCATTTCCTATTTTCCTTTGCGATTTTCTCTCTCTCTCTCTCTCTCTCTCTCGTCAATGGAGACCCAGACCCACCGTCTCCTCCTCCATCCTCTTCTCCTCTCCCTCGCCATCTCTGCCACACGGGCGTCTCCTCCTCTCCCTCCTCACCATCTCTGCTGTCGCCCCTCCTGGCGGCCCCAGTTTGTTAAACGTAGAGAAGAAGAAATAAAAACGCCGTCGTCGCCGGAAAACTCTGAATTATCTTACCTTCAACTCCAAAATCAGCGTCCGGAAAAGATTCTTTCGCCGCTCAACTCCAAAATCGGCGTCTGGAAAAGATTCTCTCTCAGCGTGTGTGTGTGTGAATTTGGCAGTCCGATCAGAAAAAAGGAGGCCACCATAATCGACGGCAAAACAGTCGCACAGATAATCCGATCTTGAATCTCTTCCGAAGTTCGCCATCTCTCTGACAAATACGGCAAGGTCACCTCTCTCTCTCGTGGACGTCACAAGACAGTGTTTGATTTACTTGAAATCAAAGCTACAATTTTGACCAGCAATGTGTGTGTCTCTCTCTCTCTATATATATATAGTAGAAAAGAAAAGGATCAGAAGGATGGCTGTAGTTTAATTTCAAGGTTAGGATTTTACTCCCTCATTAATTTCAAGGTTAGAAGTTTTGTTCGTGTGAATATTTTCTATGAGAACTGTGTATATTTTTATGATAATTGTACTTTGTTCTATGAAAATTGTGTATTTTCTATGAGTACTGTGTATTCTATGAGAACTGTGTATCTTCTACAAGAATTGTGTATTTTAATGTGTGGTGAAGCTATATGAATCGTGTATTTTCCAGTTCACATAGCTCAATTCTCATAGCTCTCATAGCCACAGTTTTCATAGCTCTAATTCTCATAACTATAGTTTAGAGGTATTTTTGTCCAAAATAATATGTTAACTTGAATTATGTGAACTGGCTTTGTGAACTATCAAGGATATTTTTGTCCAAAATATTATGTTAACTAGTAACTGTGTGAACTGCTAGGGGCATTTTTTTCCCAAATAATATGTTAATTGGTTATGTGAACTGGTAGGGGTATTTTTAGTCGAAATAATATGAATCGAGACTATTTTAAAAAAAATGTGCAAAAATAATATGTTCAGGGTTGTTTTCAACCAAACCAAAAATAAAAAACAGGGTCGGGCTCTGAAAACCCCTTCACTCTATGTGGCCTATGCTAATAAAACACCCAAATCTTATACGGAGTAATAATTTGCTAAATATATCCTAACAAGTAACAAATACCCTTAAACTTCCCAAATACCCTTTCCTATCCCAAACCTAATTTTTCCCCAAATTTCAAACTCCTCCCCGGCCCCTTCTTTCTCTCCGTTTCCTGTGTTCCTCTCCTTCTCTTCCTCCATACCACCACCACGCCACACCACACCACCACTAGTTTTATTCCTAACGCTTCACCACCAGAGCACAACACCAACACCACGAAAGGTTTGCGTTCTCTCATATCTGCTGTTGCTTTCTCTACAATTCTGCGATTGATTTCCATGCGACCACCACCAATAGCCCCTCTTCTGATCCACCACTGCCAAGCGTGATTCCCTAGCAAAATGTTTGCGCTAGACTACCACTAGACCCACCATCACCGCCTCCTTTATACGGGCAACACTACCTCCTTCAAAAAAAAAATTGTCGACATGTTGGATACACATTCTCGAAAATTTTAGAAACTTTCAAATTTTAAAACTCGAAAATGTTTGGAAAGTTTGGATTCTAATAACCGAATACTTTATAATATACTTTATACAGCAAATTGGTATAAAGTCCAAAAGAAGAGGTTCCAAAATAGATTTAGTCCAGCTTAAGTTTCAATGATGTGTAAAATCCATTAATGAAAATATTTTAGAGTTTAAGGTCCGTGAAAAGACCAAATTGCCTTTAATGAGACAAGGGCCTTGTTTGGCTAATACAAAAAATGTCTTTTTTCATTTAAATGATCTTAAATGAGACAATGGTCTTGTTTGGCTAACAGAAAATATGTATTTTTTCGTGTTTTTCGATCTTGTTGTACTTTCATAGGATATTCTAGGATTTTAGGCACTTTCATATGGCACTCTAAGGTTTTAAACACCTTTATAGGGTTTTAGGGTTCATTTTTCTATTATAGGGTTTTAGCGGTTTAGGCACTTTCATAGGATACCTTAGGGTTTTAGGCACTTTCATATATAGGGTACATTAAAATTTTAGGCGCTTTTATAGGGTACCATAGGGTTTTAGGCACTTTTATAGGGTTTTAGGGTTCATTTTTCTATTATAGGATTTTAGCGGTTTATGCACTTTTATAGGGTACTTTAGGGTTTTAGGCATTTTCATATATAGGGTACCCTAAGATTTTAGACACTTTCATAGGGTACCCTAGGGTTTTAGGTACTTTCAACGCCGGTCAACGCCAGTCAACCTTGGTCAACGCCGGTCAACCTTAGTCAACGCCGGTCAACGCCAGTCAATGTTGGTCAACGCTGGTCAACTTTGGTCAACATCGGTCAACCTTGGTCAATACTGGTCAACGCCGGTTAACTTTGGAAGGGATTATTTGTAAATCTTGGACATAATATCCTTTACACTTTAGAGGAAAATATTTATATCCTTATCATCGTAAAAACCCTTATACTATGTTCTCCTACTCAATTTACTCTACTTTATAATGCATCTTGAAGATGTGTCATATTTTTTTGGTGGTAAAAACGCATTTTCAAAATGCGTCATGCTCCATATAATGTATTTAGTGAATGCGCGATTAATATCATGCATTTTGATAATGCGCGATGGACTGGTTCGTCGTTGTCTTCTTCTGGTTCATCGTCGTCGTCTACTATCTCTCCCCACCAAATTATCCACCTTCACATCATTTCTCTCCATCAATCCGTTTTAGAGAGAGAGAGAAAGCGCTTATTGCATCGTGCAATGGGTTAGAGGCCGAAGAAAATCTCCGTGTGATGTTTCGTAGATTGCAGTCAACCATGGTGTTGAAGCGGAACTGTTGGAGCTTGAATGGTCTGAGTTGCAGAGAAGCCGCCATGGTTGAAGTTTTTTGTTTTTTTTGTTGAGTAATGAAGAAGAAGACATCCAAAAACGGCATCATTTTATTGGTAGGGGTCTTTTTGTCCATTTTTTAGGGCATTTTTATCCGAATATGATTTACTTAAAAACAGTCTATATATAGTAAATTCATAGTTGCATATTGTCGGACCCGGGAAGGGGAAACTCGCGAACGGGATTTTATTTTTATTTCGTCATTTCGTCGCCGACGTCTATGGTTCTCTACTCCTCTGACTCTTCCTCTGTTGTGCTAGTAAGGGGTTGTTCAGCTTAATAATCTAAGTGGTTTATTTTTTTGTCGTTATTCAATTTTTTTTTTCCACATTTGTTAGTTTTTTGGATTATTACTTCGTTATGACGAGAGGAATTTAAAAAATAAAAAATTACGATTGAAACTTAATGTCTTGTTTGGTTTGTTTTTTGTAAAAAATTTCAACTCAAAAAATACTCATTACCGTTACTTTCAATCATTACTCTCATTTCTTTCTCCACTCATTACCTCTATTTCTAATCATTATTTTCATTTCTCTCTCTATCTCTCTTCACTTATTACCCCCATCTCCAATTATTACTCTAATTTCTTTCTCCACTCATTACCCCAAAAACCATACTAAAAAATTTTCAAAAACCCATCCAAGCACATCATAAATTTTTTGTATAAAGACAAATCGTTTTTATTCAAAAACAATTTGAATTTTGTTTGTAATTTTTTATTTTTTAGATTCCTCTCTTTATGACAAAGTAATAATTCCCCAAAAATTAACAAAAAAAAAAGGCAAAATAAATTTGAATAAGGATAAAAAACAAGTCACTTGACTTACTAAGCTGAACAACCCTTAAAATAAGGGGATCTGGGGGGCTGCTGTGCTTTAAGCACAGCAGCTTGTTTCTACGCCATGATAGTTTTCCAAAAGTGTTGGTAAAAGTTTTGTTTGTATTTTGTGAAGAAAGAAAAGCCTATTCAGTGCTAACACTTTTTTCATCCACTTTTCATTAACACATTACCCTCTAGCAACTCCTATCCCTTTTTTAAGAGCAAATTTTGGAGTGACATCAATAATTATGTGATTGACATTAACAATCCAAGGCCTCAACGCCTTTCTCTCTCTCTCTAGGAGCTCTCTCCTTTCTCTCTCTACTTTACCAGTTATGGTTTTCCTGGAGGGGTGGGCCTGCTGCCCCTTGCCCCACCTCCTCCCCTCCTCCTTTGCCGGCCACCCCTCCTCATCTCGCCGCCCGTCGAATCCCTTCCCTAACCAGATCCGATCTCTTCTTGCCTCTACCATCTTTTCCTCCTCCACAGCTAGTTCCTCTCCGCCTTTTCTCCGCCGCCACAGCCTTCTCCTCACCACCTCTCCGCCTTCACCTCCTCTGCCGCCTCCCTCTGGTTTGGTGTTTTTGGGATAGCTATGACGGAGAGATAAAGAATGGTGGCTCGGCTCCCTCCAGCAATAAGTCTCCAACTTACGGGGTGGCGTTTTGCTGGTGATAGCTCCATGGTTGGAGGTTTCAGTACCGATTGTCTTTGGCTTAGTTTTCTCCCGGTCCGGTGACTGTACCGGTCTGGTTTTCCAGATCCGGTAGGCGTGGTAGGTGGGCGAATAAGTTTTCAATCTGTTTAGTTTATTTTGTTCTAGTTGGGTGTTGATTTCATCCGTGCTTATGGTTATGGTTTGAGCTGAGTGTCCCTTTGAGCTCTACTACTATTATCGGAGACGGGTTCATTGCCCTGCATTTATGTATGGTCTGCCTACGGCAGTATGTGCTTAGAAGACTCCTAGTGGATGTAATTCGTGTCTAGGTTTTAGTAGTTTTGGTTCATTCCTATATTCTTTAATGAAATCGTTGTAGCCTTCGGGCCTTTACCTTCGGGTATCGTGAAATGAATTGATTGACTTTTCAAAAAAAAAAAAAATGACATTAACAATCCAACAAAGTGCAATAGAATTGTAGTAATTCTTTACTTTTCAAATGAAATAGGAGTAGCTAATTCCATGTAGAATGACTATTCCTTCAATTTTTAATTAGGAAGTCGACTGTGAGTACCGGCCCCATAATTACCGATAGGTGTGTGGGAACTCGTTAATAAATTAAAAAGTGATTCCTACTTTTTGAATTGTTTGAACAAAAATCAGCTTAATCAGAAAGAGATCTTTCAATTACTTCTATTTTTTGGTTGCCAAAAATAGGAGGCTTGAGAGTTTGTAGCAATATCATGTGGACCCGGGCAGCTACTTTGTCTCAGTTACAGACACGCGATTGAAATGTCTCGGGGTTAATTTGACCAAACCCTTCCTCAGAGATCGCTTTGGGCTTTCTCTTCGTATATAAATATGAGGGGAGAAGGGGAGCAACTTATATTCGTGTGTTCACAAGTGAAAACAACTAAACTCTGCCCCCTATTTTTTTCTGTGGTGAACTCATTCTTCGATTCCTTCTCCTTCAATCTCAGGTATGATTTTCCGTTGATAATATATAAGGGTGGCAAATAGGTGAGTTTGAATGAGTTGAAACGGGTCGTGGATTGAATATAGACAGGTCGAATTCAGGTCAATATTAGGCTGTTTAAGGATCGAGTCAAATATGAGTTAGATCATACCCAAACCCGGCTCGATCCGGCCTGTTTTCATTTCTTTTATCCCTTTTTCAAATTGACCTCCAAGTGGAAAAAGATAAATGGACGTTCATTGATTATGCTGAAGAAATTATAGTGCGATTGTCTTCATGTAAAACTTCTTGCTGACAAGTGCACATGTGATGTCATTTTTGCAACCAAAATTGTAATGATCCCATGTGGCTGCCTCTAGACCGTCCGATTCTCTCTCTCTCAAGCCTATCCAAACGCATAAGAGCATCCCCAGATCCATCTCGAGGGGGCTCAACAAATCGAACGGGCTCAGCAAACTGAACCCACTGGCAATAATAGAGAGCCAAGAGCACTATTCATCCTTCCAATAGGCTCAATACTCCCCTTGGTACTTTGCCTTCATCCGCTGTTGTTAGCTAACCACGGGTTGTGTTTGTGAAGAGGAAACAGTCACGATGATAAAAGGCCGACCTCGAAATTCCACTGGAATAGCGCTCACGCGCCGTTTGACTCCAGCGAGTGAGATCTACTCTCACCGTGTGGTGCACGCGCGGGCAGGAGGAAAGGCCGTGAGTTGTTGCCGCGAACATGGGCAGGTATAATAGAGAGTAGTGTTGGATTGCATAGGTGAAAAAGTGGGCGGGCAAAGTAAAGAATATACCTTTTTGGTACTTTTGAAGAGTATTTTTTTTTTTACTAGTAGCACTGGAACATCCAGTCTCGCAATTCTACAATGCATGGAACAGAACATGGGGATAGGGCTTTTAATTATGACATGGAATACAAACTCCCTCGGCCACGTGTTGGCCCCCAAACGTCTGATCATGCTTTGGTAGTGATCCTAGCCGTTGATCCATTCTTCACGATCCCGTGCACGCACTGCACCGGATCAAAGCCTCCTCTCAGCCGAACGCTTATTAGCCTACACTCTCTCCCACCCATGGGCGGTACCAGTGCAAGGCAAGCGGGGTCACTTGACCCCATTGAGTTCCAAAATACCTCTAGAGCAGATATAATTTTGAGGAGTATTTTGTAATTTCGTCCCAAAAGATAATATTTTTGCCCAGAAGATTCTACGAAATTATATGTGTTGTAGATATTTGATCCAATTGCAACTAAATCCTGGGTCCGCCCCTGCTCTCACCTGTCATATTCTTCTAGTATAAGTCTGGGTCTTTTAAGGTTGACCCATTTCCCGCCCATCTAAACCCATAACATCAATTGGTTTATTAAGTTGGTTCAATTAGAAGTCATATTTAAATATTAGTGGGTTTGGGCTGATTATAACTGAATGGTTTTAGGCGGGTCCATAAAACTGGGTCTAATTTGCCACCTCTAATTATATACACACACACACACACATGCAAAATGCGGATTTTTGTCATCAGCCGTTAGATTGTGTTTTTAATGGTTCGGATCTGTGGACAATCTATTTGCGTAAATAGATCATTTGCAGATCCAGACCATTGAAAATACAATCTAACGACTGATAACAGAAGTCCAGATTTTACAACTCTAAGGGCGTCCTTAGAGGAAGTGGACTCATATATACTGCCCTTCATCTAAGGGCGCTTGCATATATGCAAAATGTGGACTTATATATATATATAGTCCGGTTCCTATCCACACCTCTTACGGTCCGCACCTTTCCTTTCCCGATCGAATTTCGATGATCCGAACCGCTCATAACAGAAGTCCGTGCGTGTGTCTGTATATATATACATATGTTTTCCATGTTGAGTTTAATATTTGCATCTTCTCATATGGGTTGATGAATATATGTCACGACGTCATGCACCCACAATCATAGACAAAACATTTTTTGCCAATACAAATTGACGATTTATCCTATTTTACACTTTTTTTATTTGGTAGAAAATGAGTGATACCAAAAAGGGTGATAAAGCTCAGGATACTCAATCACGGCGACCTGCTCCCCGTCTCAATGAGAGGATCCTCTCATCTTTGTCTAGAAGATCGGTTGCTGCACATCCTTGGCATGATCTTGAGATTGGTAACGACTGAAAATTATGATTTTCCGTCAGCAAGTCTCACCCACTATTCAATGCTTACTAGAATACTAATCATTTTTGCATTAATCTTTGTTCCAGGGCCCGAAGCACCCCTTATAGTCAATTGTGTAAGTCTTGCTAAACTTTAGAGCTAGCCATATATATTTCCCTTTTTTGGGGAAGGATCATATTAACCACCAACTTGTATTGTTATTTGCTATCTATTTGTCACTTGTTTTAAGATGAAGCATAAAATTAAAGTTCCTTTTTCAGAAAAACAAGAACCAAAAAGAAAAAAGACGATTGATCAAGAGTTTTGTCTCTTACAAACAAAAAGAACCATTGGAAGGACCGACATTGATAAGATTTGAAATCTTTGATAGGATTCTCTTTGGAATTTTGGTCCCTCCTAATGCTGATATCTTCCGCCTATTCAAGTGTTAGTTCACATGCTACAGGTTGTTGAGATAACAAAAGGCAGTAAAGTTAAATATGAACTTGACAAGAAGACGGGACTGATTAAGGTATGAATAATATTTAATCCAAAGCTGACATTGGATGATGTTTCCAATTATTTGAGGGGGTGGCTATTCGTAGCCCCGTATTTTCTCCCTTGGCCCGTTAAAAATTTTCACTTATACTCGACAGTTAGTTACCGAAATTGAGATGCATTTTTAGTATACAATTACCGAAATATAATATTTTTTTAACAACTATTTACCGAAAATGTATGTTTGGCAGTTGTTTACCGAATGTTGAACATATTTTCGACATATAGTTACCGAAATGTAATATCATTTTCAACAGCTATTTACCGAAATATTATGTATGATTTTCAACAACTATTTACCGAAATGTAGTGGGCTAAGAGAGAAAATATGGGACTGCGAATAGTCGACCCCTTATTTGAATGTATGAGTAACTTGTCTTAAGCTTGGGTAAGAGATGGTTAATTACTCCATGAATTGTAAGTTGATGTACAATTTGTAGTATGTTTTCAAGAACAGATTATGTATAATTCAATCTTAAATTGCCCATGACGTATTTAGTTTTATCACTTCTTGAATTGACGTCCAGGTTGATCGAGTCTTGTATTCATCCGTGGTCTATCCCCATAACTATGGTTTCATCCCTCGCACCCTATGTGAAGATAATGACCCATTGGATGTTTTAGTCCTCATGCAGGTAATTTTGGATTCCCATCTAACATGCAGAAACGCTTCACCAAATTCAGTCGAATGTGATAATGTTAGTGGCGGCCACAAAAAATCATAACTCGATGAACAAAAATTTTAACCTATGAATATAAGCTGTCATCCAAAAAAAGCAAAATACACAAGATATTACAATCGCACTCGATGAGTTTTCACAATTTGTGGGCTGGTTTTTTTGGGTTGAGAGTTCAATTTACTTTTGATTTGGGTGTTCGAGAGTAAAAATTGGGTGTGAAAATCAAGCTAAATCGAAATTACTACTTCATGTTTTATGTAACAAAAAAAAAAAAAAAGGTGTTCAAGTGATGAACACCCTTGGCAAAGGATGGAGCCGCGTCTGAAAAATGTACAAGGTTGTCAAAACGTGGTACATTTTGTGTATCATTGGAGTATTAAATTTCATGTATCATATGTGACTAGTATAGAGTATGATAACATACGATAATATCAAACTTAATACTTTTATGTTAGCAAAGCCCAACTATAAGATTAAAAAATAGTAATATCCAATATAGTTAATATGAAACTTATTGCACATAACATTAAACTATAGAACTTGGCCTAATAAGAAAAATATAGCGTGTGTGCTCATAATGGATCATGCAAGAATTTTTTGCTTAAACATAAGACACATTTAGGAATCGGTAATTAGTATCCTTTTTACCACTACATGATCAAATCGCAGGGGATAGGTATAAGGTTTTGACACCACTGATAATAGGAGTATATAATATAATATGCCTAAGTGACAGAGTCATTCAATAGTGATTGAGATTCCCTAATTTATTTAACTTCTTCATATATTCTCTTTCATTAGATCCAATTTACAACTTTACAATGCCAAACATGTATCAAAGAAAACTTATTACAAATAATTTCTAGATCTGTCACAGATGACAATTGGAGGAGAATGTTCATTATTTTCTGACAACTGTTGTTTTTAGACATTTACTCTGTTTGGAACTTGTGGAAAGTGAGAGAAAAGAAAGGAAAGTTAAATTTTTTCCCTCCAATTCTTTGGATTGGAGAGAAAGAGGAGAGAATAAATTAAGAATTTACGTTTTGTGAATAGTAAAATTTCCCTCTCATTTTCTCCCACTTTCCCTTTCATTTTCTTTCCGTCACTTTTCCTCAATTCCAAACAGACCCTTAGCTGCTTCTTGTTTACAATTGTAATGTACAGAAAAGTAATAACAATTACCGAATTATCATTTGGAATAGGAACCAGTTCTTCCTGGTTGTTTTCTCAGAGCCAGGGCCATTGGACTTATGCCAATGATTGATCAGGTACTCTTTTAAGTTTGAACTCCTAATGGAAACAACCGAATTGATCCTTTTGCAATATCAATCCTACGAAAGTAAATGAGAAATTGTATCTGCTTTCCATTTGTCTAACCTAACAGGGAGAGAAAGATGATAAAATCATCGCAGTATGCGCTGATGATCCAGAGTATAGGCATTACACTGACATCAAACAACTCTCTCCTCATCGCCTTGCTGAGATCCGACGCTTTTTTGAAGACTGTAATCCTACACTTCCTTTTACATTGTTGTCCTACCTATTGCTTTGCCTCTAGCAATTTACAAATGTTATTTGGAGTAACAAATTCACTCTATAGAGAGCGCAATGACTCCTAACCAAATGCACAGATAAGAAGAATGAAAACAAAGAGGTTGCGGTTAACGATTTCCTACCTTCCGACACAGCCCTTAATGCTATCCAGTACTCAATGTAAGTTAAAGTGTGAAAAGTCGAATATTCCAACCCTCGACTTTTCTAAAGTATAGTCTTCTCCCATACATTATTTAAGGTGGTTCTTGAAATGATTTTCCGGTGCAGGGACCTCTATGCTGAATACATTATGCATACCCTGAGGAGATAGATTGAAAGAGGCATTTCTTCGATCTCTTAATAAGTTGTATCAACAGCAGTCGAATGGGAAGTTGAAGGATCTTCACCCCAGTAGCAAATTCAATAACTATCAAGCCACGGTTGTTTGGTTGAACAAGTTTGTAACCAGAAACTGAAGAGGGATTTTGTTTTTCTTATATATATCCATGATTATATTTCATGCTATTTTTGTGATTGGATTGAAATATGTTTTCTTGTAATCGAACTAAATTTTTTTTAACCATTTCCATTTCCATTTCAAGTAGGACATGTTGATTATCTGCAGACGAAACTCATCACTGAGTTATCTTTTCAACTTACTTACATCTCATACTGCATAATGAAAAGGGGAAATTATAGATACCCCCTTGAACTACCACCCGGCCACACATTGCCCCCTTTAACTACAAAAACCAACACTTAACCCCCTCCAACTACCATTTGCTGATAACGTGAGGATTCCTGTTAACTGAAGTCATAAATTTACCTTTTTACCCCTTTTCTTTTGAGGAAGTGCCAGCGGAGGCAGAGGTTTAAAAAACAGGAGAGAGAGAGAGAGAGAGAGAGAGAGAGAGAGAGAGAGAGAG
>BPLS01000147.1:26494-36494 GCA_019656275.1 Rhododendron kiyosumense | reverse complement strand
TCCGCTGTCAAGAAAGATGGCACCAGCAATAGATTCAAAAATGTCACCAAGAACCTTTGGAGCCTTGCAATCCCCCAAACCAAAGGAGTTGAGCCCTGGTTTTGACAATTCGTTTTGAGCTTCCTTCACAAAATCTCGAATCTGGAAATGGAAGTAGAGTTAAAAGGGATCCCAAGCAAAAAAAGAAAGAAATTGAAAGTATACCCAACCCCTTAGTAGGGCAAATTACACAGCCCTTGCATTTTAGATTCGTATAACGGTATACCCATGTCTTGAACATTGATAACGAGTTAAACAGAATACTGCTATCTGTACTAATTCGATAAACTAGCGGTCATACAATTATGCTCAACAAATTGTCTCACTTGCAAGCCACCCCTTAATCTGTAAGTGAAAATATCCTTGCATCCCTCCCATTGTTTCTCTATTCGATCACTGCAACCCCCACATATCACCTATAAGTAGAAACTAGAGGTGGCAATCTCAACCCATATTGTTTTAACCCGCCCAATCCGCCCATTTATAACCCAACCCAATCCGGCCATACTACGTAACGGGTTGATATGGGTTCAACCCATATAAACCCATATTTACATGGGTTTAGATGGGTTGAAAATGGGTTGGAATTAAAAAATCCATTCTGCACAAGAGTTGTTTTGCTCTTGAAATCTCGTAACTTGTTTTCTGAAAATTTGTTCACAACCTCATACCTCATGCTTGAAGTGAGGGCATTGTACATGTCAGCGACACACGCTCTCTGTGTGCCCGGATCGTCAAGTACCACTCGTTGAGGCGGTTCGCGGAGAGGGCAAAGACGAAGTCATTAAATCAGTGGCTGGCCGATTGGCGATCAGCCAAAGACGCGTATTACTTCCACTACTCTTCGGGGATGCAGGCTGTCATGCTTGCGGTGGGTATCTGTGACAAGGTTAGTGTTTTCGGGTTCGGGAAATCAAAAGGCCGAGTTGTGCTGCCATGATTACGAAGCAGAGTACGATCTTTACAATGATTTGGTCCATTGGCCGGAGGTGATACCGTTCGTCTCAGACAAGTTCAAGTTCCCTTCTGTGGCAATCTATCAATGACGTTTCACACGTTGAAGCCATTTGGATTCTGTGGCAATTTGTTGATTTCGTTTTTCTAGTTTAAAAACAATGAAAGAGCAGATTAGATCATACGTTTACTAATTTCAACACCCGTTCAAAATTTTGATAGAAAAATTGATTGGAATTCTTTGAGGTTAACCTTATCTACTACTAGTATATAGGAGTATATATTTTTTACGAATTTTGACATTTTCAAGCCAACTCGGCTCATTGCTATTTGTTATCCGTGTTGCTTTTTGAAGCATTCAAAAAGTGGACTCATATTCAACCCATACCGGGGGAAGAATAGAGGAGAAGAAAGGGGGGGAATTTTTTTTATAAAAAATGGGTTGGGTCGGGTGAGTTTGGGTTTGAATGACTCGTATTTGACCCGACCCGTTTCAACACATTTACTATTTGACCCATATTCGACCTGTGACCCGTTTCAACCCGACCAAACCCGCCTATTTGCCACGTCTAGTAGAAACCAATAAATTAGGACTGTGAAGCCACCTCCCTCCTACTCTCTTTCCCCACCTTCTTCCCCTTTGCCAACTAGGCACAGCCTCTCCCCCAACCTCAAGGTCTCTCTACCTGCTACGCCTCTGTCTTCCCACCTTGGCCCATAGCCACAACCACCGGCCCTTTTCTCATGCCTCTGCCAATCACCAAATTTTGTAATTGGCTGGTTCTGGTGGTGTGTCTAAGTGTTGTGATGGCAAATTTTCAGCATAAATACATCACGAATAAGCAATTCTTTGGGTCTTGCAATTCTCTCTGCATAAGGTTTTCATGTGTGGTGTGAGCAGTGTAGTGTGCGTGACGGCAGTGAAAGCTCTGTTGGTGTATGTGTGCATGTTTTGTGGGTTACGTAGCACGGACACCGACATGGATACAAGACATGAAAATTATTAGAAAACAGGGATAGGGACACGGACACGGACACGGTGGGGACACAACAATTGTCTTAAATAATTTTTTGTCTATGTAAACCTATATCGTGTTTGTAACCACTATATTTAGGTTTAGATTCCTATTGAATACATTATCAACCGATGGAGTATACTTATATACCAGTACATATGTGCTATATTACACTTTTGGCCCATAATTTTGAAATTTAAATATTTTACCTTGGAAAAGGTTTTAAAATTTCTAAAAATCACCATGCCATGTCCCCATCTGTGTCCCCTCTGTCCCATATTGTTTGCTACGTACAGGGAACTTGACTTTTTAAGGGGACATGCAATTAATGCAGGTTTCTATAAAAAGGTTTAACGAGATTTCCAACATTACCCATTACTCTTTACCTTTAAAGCTAATTTTAAAGATATATGAGGGTTAATTTGTGAAAAATACAGGTTTTTCTTTGACCTTTCAAAAGAGCAAACAATTTTGGGACATCCCATAATAGAATACCAAGCAAACAAAATTGGACGGAGGATAACGTTTAAAGGATATGCCATGTAGCGTGTCCCATACGTGTCCCTGTGTATAGAATGTGTCTAGTAGGGCCCGAATCACGTGTATTTTCATATTGCAAATAAAATCTACTTTATAAGTATATATTGCTACTTGCGAGGTCCATAGCAGAGATGATATTTTGTGCGTGTGCGTAGACACCGTTTAATTTTATACACCATTTTCCTAAACCTATATCTCTAATATAACAGGGCATCCTCTTTATCTTGATCATATTTTAGTTAAAACCTCTTCTAATAGGTAGGTTCCTATCATTTCTCAGTAAATGGATTAAATTCACTTGTCACAACCAATATACGGAATTATGTAAATCAGGCCATGGTCGCTGCATCTGAAATCGTCCATTCACCCGAAAGTCCCCTCTCTACACTAAAACGCTAAATCATTTAGGTTCTTTCACAAAGGACTTTCATATGGTGAATAAGGAAGTTCCTTTTTGGTTTCGCATGTCGATTGGCAATTGCATACACTATTTGACCAATGATCATACAACTCCTAGACTAGAAAGGCAGACCCACATATGGACCCTGGCCATGCTCCGAGATAGGATGATCAATAAAGCTTTTCCCTTTAACCCAAAAACTGATTGATAATTTTGAAATTTTCGGAATTTTTAACCCACATACAGCAATTTTAAGAATAAAATTCACTCAAGGGACTTGCAGGGACCAACTCCACGGAATTTTTCTTAATTAAGCTGAAAATTAGTATTATAGGCAAAAATATTTGGAGTTGGGCAGGGGCATGGGTCCCCCCTTGCACCCCACTGGGACCACCCCTGGACACAGATATAGCGACCTTGTTAGATTATTATGGGTTTATTTATAATTAGTTCATTAGTTGTTCTATTATGTAACTAGTTCATTTTCTAGGACCATAGTGTAATTGGTCTAGTGTGTTGTATAGCTACTCACGTTGTAATCAGTTTATGTTATGAAAAATAACCCTAAGATTTGGGTTCCAATTCCACGTTCCTGTACAATTTCACATGGTATCAGAGCACCGATACCTGGTGCCTACCTTATCACCATTGATCATCCTTCGTCAGCCCTTTCCGATGCCGACAGATTCTTCTTATGACATCGTTGTGCTGACCCAGATCTATTTCCAGTCAAAACCCACCACTCGCAGCCCTGTCGGTCATCTTCCCTTGATCTCGCGGACTGCTGGAGATCCCTTTCCAGTCACCGGCGACTTCGCTTGGACACAACCCAGCGTTTTTTGGAGTTCTGAGGTATCTCGAACTCATGTTTCAGCACTGTTCACGCGATTGAAACTGTATTTGTGTGAACATATAAGGTATTTCGGCACCTAATCTTTAGTTTCTACACTGTTCTGTATTCGAACCTATTGGAGTGGCACGTTTGAGATCTATTTTGTGGCTTCAGTATTGTTTCGGCAGTCACACATATTGTAAGAGCTTCCATCTATTGTTGGGTACTCGAAATATCTGCTTTTTGGCTTGATTTTTCGACTGGGTTTCTCGTGTTTGCTGAGTTCATTGGGTATTGTGTATTCGGAGTTGCTGTTCTGCTGTCAAGATGTCAGAGTGTTGAAGGTATAAATAATAAAAATTGCCCCTCTCTAAAAGCTTAAACTTTTAGATGAGTTGATAGTTAACAATTTAACATGGTAGCAGAGCAGCCAATAGATCCTGTGTTCGAATCCCACCACCTACCTAATGTTAAAAAATTTACACGTGTTTAGCCTGCTCATGGAGAAGAGCCTAGCTACACGTGAGGGGGCGTGTTGAAGGTATAAATAATAAAAATTGCCCCTCTCTCTAAAAGCTTAAGCTTTTAGATAAGTTGATGGTTAACAATTTAACACAGAGGATAAAAAACAGGCTTCAGCTAGTGGGAATGATGAGTTGAGTTGTGTAGGGATGGATAACTATTCTCTGGATATTTGCCACATTAAGTTGGATGGTACCAACTATTTGATTTGGTCTCGTACTTTTACTTTGGCTATTGAGGCCAAATGGATATCAGAGTTCATTAAGGGCCCTATTACTCCACCTGTTGAGGCGGTTGAGCTCAAGAAGTTCAAATATCAGAAATCGTTGGTCATGACTTGGTTGTTTAACTCTATGAAAGTTGATATTCGCCATACTTTCCTGCTCCTTGATCCTCCACATCAGATTTGGGTTACTGCAGCTCAAACATATTCTCAGCAAGGTAATGATGCACAGTGTTTTGAGTTGAGGAAGAGACTTCGTACATTGGAACAAAATCATCGATCAGTCTTGTACTTTGCTGACTTGAGTGAAGCATGGCAGGAATTTGATTATTATCAGGGGTTTCAGGCCGTTTGTGCTGTTGATGCTGCAAATTGGCTAAAGAGGATAGAGAAAGAGCGTGTTTATGACTTTCTTGCTGGTCTTGATGTGGAATATGATCCGATTAGAGTGCAGGTGTTGGGTCATGTTCCATTTCCGTTTTCGGAAGAGACTTATGCCATTGTTCAGTAGGAGAAGAGTAGGAGGGGTGCTATGATGCATACTCCTACTTCTGATCGTTCTGTCTTGGTTGCCATTCCTCAGAGTCATTTTGGTTCTAGCGGCGGGCTTGTTCCACAGAGTGTTAAGTTGGTGCTAGCAGTGGGCCTATTGATCGTGAGTCTCTCTGGTCTGATCATTGCCATAACACTGGCCATACCAGAGATTTCTGTTGGAAGTTACATGGCCGTCTCTCTCGTGGGCGAGGGGGTGGACGTGGTGATTGCGGTTGTGGTCTCATGCGTTCTCAGGTCCAAGCTCATGTTTCGGAGTCTACAGTTGCTACCTTGCTTGATTTTGGGTTTAGTACTGGGTTCAGGCATCTTCTGATCATGTTAGTGGATTTTCTCAAGGGAAGATGCAAGCTCTCAGGTGCCTAATCGCTAGGGCTGATTTTCCATCTATTATGGCTCCTACTTCCACAGCAGGTCTCACTTCATCCTATTTTGCTCACACATGTATTCAGGCTAGTGCATTTACTGCCTCTTTTGCTATTCTTTAGATTATAGATTCCGGTGCTTCAGATCATATGACATATGACAGGTTGTTCCTCTGTATTTGATTCTTACTCTACTTGTTTTGGCAAGGATAAAGGTCAGAATAGCAGATGGATCATTCTATGCTATTTCAGGAAAAGGTTCCATTCGCTATTCTCCCTCCATTTCCCTCTCTTCAGTTCTATATATTCCAAATTTTGCCACTAACCTTTTGTCCGCTAGTAGTCTTACTCGTTTTGCAAATTGTTCAGTGACCTTTTTTCCTACTCATTGCGTATTTCAGGAATTGGACACGGGCAAAGTAATTGGCAGTGGTAAAGCACGGGATGACCTCTATTTTTTGGAGTCTACACCTCGTTCACCTCTGTCATGTGGTCTTGCTCTACAAGCAGATATAAGTTCAGCTCTTTCTATGTTACATCAGTGGCATCGCAGATTGGGTCATCCATCTTTTGGGATTTTAGAGAAGCTTTTCCCTACTTTAATTAATTGTTCTAGGAGTCCATTTTTTTTTTGAAGCTTGTGAGCTTGGAAAATATAAACGTTCATTTTATGCACCTATTAATAAACGGAGTGCCTCTCATTTTATGGTTATTCATTTTGATGTTGGGGTCCTTCCCTTGTTATCTCTCTTAAAGGTTTTCGGTGGTTTGTCACTTTTATTAATTGTTATTCTCGTGTTACTTGGATATATTTACTAATTTTACTTAAGTCAAAAAGTAAAATCTTTTCTTGTTTTATATCTTTTCATGCGATAGTGCAATCTCAATTTGACACGAATATCAAAATTCTCCGTAGTGACAATGACACTCAGTACATCGATAGGAATTTTAGGGTCTTTCTGGATGAAAATGGTATTCTCTTTCACACGACTTGTGTTGACTCTCCACAACAGAATGGAGTCGCTGAACGCAAAAATCGTCATCTTGCTGAGGTTGCTGTCTCTTTTGTTTACCATGAATGTTCCCAAATATTTATGGGGAGAAGCAATTTTGACTGCAACTTATCTTATCAAACGTATGTCATCCAATGTTCTTCACTTCAAAACTCCTATGTGAGTCTCCCTAACAGTTCTTGTGTCCTGACTCTTCCCCTGAGAATTTTTGGTTGTGTGAGTTTTGTTCATGCTCCTCACCCTTCTGGTGGCAAGTTGGGCCATAAAACCCATAAATGTATTTTTGTTTGGTTTTCTCCTACCCAAAAGAGCTATAAATGTTATGATCCTCACTCTAGGAAGTTTTTTGTCTCTATAGAAGTCACTTTTTGGGAAACCGAGTCTTTTTACTCTCCCTTCACTCCATCCCTTCGGGGGAGCAGCATGTTAGTCAAGAAGAGATAAGGGAGGAAGAGGTGTTTACATCTCAGAATCAAGAGTCATGTTCTTTGTCACTACCTTTTTGCAGTGAAGGGGAGAAAGAGAAGTCTGGAATGGAACTAGTGTCTGTTGGTAGTGCAAAACAGGACATTGGTGGACGAGTGGATGGAAACAGGCGTAGACCTAGTGAATGACCTGCTACTTAGGTAACATATCAAAAGAAAGGCAAAGGCAAATCTTCATGTGTACTGCCACCTTGCCAATCACCATCCCCTGCTTCAATTCCGGACTCCTTAGTTGACTCATCTGATAATGAATCTTCTCCCATTGAACCTCCTATTATTAATTCTGATAATCTTCCTGTTGCCCTTCGGAAAGGTGTTAGGTCATGTACTTAACATCCCATTTCCCAGTATGTCTCTTACGATTGTTTAACTCCTTCGTACCATGCATTTGTCTCGTCTATTTCTTCTATATCTATCCCACAGAATTGGCAGGATGCATTCATGATATCTGAGTGGAAAGGAGCTATGGTGGAGGAGATGACGGCTTTGAAAAAAAATGGCACTTAGGAGTTGGTGTCACTCCCAGGAGGAAAGAAATTAGTGGGATGCAAGTTGGTTTTCACTGTCAAGTAAAATGCTGATGGTACAGTTGAGAGATACAAAGCAAGACTTGTTGCCAAGGGTTTTACTCAAACCTATGGTATTGACTACGAGGAGAAATTTGCTCCGGTAGCGAAGATGAACAGTGTGCAAGCTCTACTTTCTTGTGCTACCAGTTTGATGTGAAAAACGCATTCTTTCATGGGGAGTTAGACGATGAGGTGTATATGGATGTACCACCAGGTTTTTCTTCCTCTAAGACTGAGGGAAAGGCGTGCAGATTGAAGAAGGCTCTTTATGGGTTGAAGCAATCACCTAGAGCTTGGTTTGGCAGATTTTCGAAAGCTATGTTGAGGTTTGGTTACAAACAGAGCAATGCAGATCATACTATGTTCGTCAAGGGAGGTGCTGGTAAGATTGCTGTCCTGATTCTTTATGTTGATGATATAATAATGACAGGTAACGATGTGACTGAGATTCTCAAATCTTAAGTCTAGTCTGGCTCAAGAATTTGAGATTAAGGATTTGGGACCACTGAGATACTTTCTTGGAATGGAAGTGGCAAGGTCTAATAGAGGTATTTTTTTTCTCCCAACGGAAGAACATACTTGATCTTTTAGAAGAAATAGGTATGTTGGGTTGTAGACCTGCAATTTCTCCTATTGAGGCGAATTATCATCTTAGTGGAGATGTGGGGGAGCACACTGATAAGGAGAGGTATCCATAACTTGTAGGTCGACTGATATACTAAGCTCACACCTGACCAGATGATACTTATGCAGTGGATATTGTTAGTTAGTTTATGCATGATCCTCGTACTTCACACCTGGATGCAGTTTATCGTATCTTGAGGTATCTCAAATTAGCTTCAGGGAAAAGAAATTATGTTCTCCAATCATGGTCACCTACGGTTAGAGGCATTTACAGATGCCGACTGGGCTGGTTCTGTGGATGATAGACTCTTTACTTCTGGCTACTGTGCTTTCCTCGAAGGCAATTTGGTTACTTGGCGAAGTAAGAAGCAATTTGTGGTTGCAAGGTCTAGTGCAGAAGCTGAATATAGAGCTATGGCACATGGTGTTTGTGAGCTCTCGTGGCTCCAAACCTTATTACGTGATTTGGAAATTTCTGATAATGGTCCTATGAAACTCTACTGTGATAATAAAGCTGCCATTAACATTGCTCATAATCCTGTTCAGCATGACAGAATGAAGCATATAGAAATTGATAGACCCTTCATCAAGGAGAAGCTGAACGAGGGTTTGATATGTATGCCATTTGTGAGGTCTGAAGATTAGTTAGCTGACATATTCACAAAAAGACTTGATAGCAAGAGTTTTCACCCTATTGTGTTCAAGTTGGGCTTAATAGATATATTTGCACCAACTTGAAGGGAAGTGTTAGATTATTATGGGTTTATTTGTAATTAGTTCATTAGTTGTTCTATTATGTAACTAGTTCATTCACTAGGACCATAGTGTAATTAGTCTAGTGGGTTGTATAGCTACTCACGTTGTAATCAGTTTATGTTATGAAAAATAACCCTAAGATTTGGGTTCCAATTCCACGTTCTTGTACAATTTCACAGACCTCTAGGAGTGTCATTGCTTCATAGGTTGTGGGTGTTAGGCATGCTTCATGGGCAGGGCTGGCCCAATGTATTTGGGGGGCCCTAAACAGAATTGTGAAGTGAGACCCTACTTATTTTTACAATTAAAAACAACAATAATAATATCTCTATATATAATTAATTTACTCCATACTAAACATAGTAAATGCTTTGGTTCTAGTGGCTTAGGTTGTGCCTTTTATTTTCTTTGACAAACCATAGTAGCTCCGATGGCCTATATTTGAATTATTTTGGCAAATAAACACACAGCAAAAAAGCAACAACAATTTATTTTGGCAAATAAATACACTGCAAAAAAGCAACAACAATGAGGTTCTATTTCAGTAACTTCTTGTGGTATTAAATCAACTTACTGTTGAAGCACCATACACACTTTTCCTATTATACGAACCAATAATATATATACTTGGGTTTGGGCCAGGCCTGTTCTTGGGTTTGGGTTAAAGTGGGAAGAGGAAGGAGGCAGGATGTGCATGGTTTGGATTGGGAGGGGATTACGGTGTTCAGTAAGTCGGGGAGCAATAGAAGGGCTGGTTGGATGTGAAGGGATTGGGTTGGGGTAGTGGAGCAATAGAAAGGGCTGTTGGTGTGCATGGATTTAGGAAACAGAGAGTTAGGGGTGTTTGGGGAAACATATAGTCACATCCATTTGGATAAAAAGAGTGGTAGGGTTTTCCCACTGAGATGCCCTGGATCAGAACAAATGGATGGGGTGGTTGGTGGTGTTCGGTGATATAGATGTAGACATGTCAATGGGAGTGGAACGGAGTAGGGTGGGTTGGCGAAGGAAAGGAATTGAGATGATTTGAAGGCATTGAGTAAATCCATTAGTTCATGAGAAGGGTAGTTGCTGTATTTGATATAAAAACTGCTCGGATGAAGCCCTTCC